>APFE030465493.1:0-10745 GCA_000404065.3 Pinus taeda | reverse complement strand
TAGCCGGCATAGAAAAAGTGAAAAAGGATTAATAGAGATTAAGATAAAAAGAGATGTATAGAAAAGATAAAGAAATCAAAAAAATGAAGGAAATGTGAAAATGAAAAAATTGAATCGAAAGGTAAAAGGTGAATAGGGTTGCAAAGTAGCTAGTCACTACCAACAGAACAAAATAGGAACAATTGATAAGTATCATTCAAAAATGACACACAAGAAGTCATTCTACCTACGAGATTTAATTCTTGGACTGTAAGGTTGATACCTGTGTTTGGTGCATTGCATTCTATGCTAGTGTTTAAATAATAGTGAAATATTTAGGCAAAGCGAGAAGAGGGCATGTCATTTCTCTTATAAACAAGTTGAATTATCTAATATTGTATTATCTAATATTGTAGAGCAAGGCTTATCTTATCCCCAAAGGAGAGTCAGGGGATTAAATCTACTTACAACTCATATTGCCTCATCCATGTCCCACTTTGTAGCTATCATTATAAAAAAACTTGTATAATACAAAGTATAAATATGAATATCTTAAATAGGAAAATAAATGAGCCTATAAATGGTTCATGATCCTAGCATACCCCATGAAATTAGTTATCACATAGAAATACATTTAAAAATAGATTGTATTCCACTAGTTTTTAATACATATAAAGCAGCAGCTCGACTCAACATCGGATCAATCTCCTTCAACTGCGATCACTCGACTAGGGAAATCCAAGAAATCTATGTTGCTCGACCTAAAAAGTTCTCAGATCAATTTCCTTCAACCGTGATCACTCGACTAGGGAAATCCAAGAAATCTATGTTGCTCGACCTAAAAAGTTCTCAGATCAATCTCCTTCAACCGCGATCACTCGACTAGGGAAATCCAAGAAATCTATGTTGCTCGACCTAAAAAGTTCTCAGATCAATCTCCTTCAACCGCGATCACTCGACTAGGGAAATCCAAGAAATCTATGTTGCTCGACCTAAAAAGTTCTCAGATCAATCTCCTTCAACCGCGATCACTCGACTAGGGAAATCCAAGAAATCTATGTTGCTCGACCTAAAAAGTTCTCAGATCAATCTCCTTCAACCGCGATCACTCGACTAGGGAAATCCAAGAAATCTATGTTGCTCGACCTAAAAAGTTCTCAGATCAATCTCCTTCAACCGCGATCACTCAACTAGGGAAATCCAAGAAATCTATGTTGCTCGACCTAAAAAGTTCTCATGAGAGCACTCACCCTACATAAAAGGTTGCTCAATAACATTCAGTTGCTTCACTTCGGTCTCGGATAATAGTGAAACAACTCTACCAGCGGGAAATCTTTTTCCTTATAAAAACATGGCAACATGTAGTGCACACTATAGACATGGTTGCGTGCATTGAATGTTGGGATTTAATTTATGCCCGCAAAAATAATAATAATAATAATAATAAAAGGAAAAAGAAAATACTTGTCACCCGCACTTTGCATGCATTTCACGTCTCAGAGCCAACCAACCATCGATCTTTCACAGCTAGACCTCAACGTATCTTTTTAATTGGAGGATTCACAAGGTAGATTTTAAGATTTTAAGAAAATGCCCTTTCAATTTATACGAAAATTATACAAAAACAGCTCATGACTTCTTCCTCTGTTAATGGTTAAAATTTGAGGAAACTGTAGCAAAGCAAAAATATGGGCTTCCTCTGCGTTTGAAGTAGCTGCTAGATAAAATTCTGCTAAGAGCTGGACAAAATTGATTATTGTGAGGGATTAAAGCAACCCATTTGTTGGGATAAAATTGAGTATTGTGATGGATTAAAAATGGCCCATTTGTTGGGAATCGAGATCAATGGCGCAAATCAATAGAAGTCATGTAACCGTCATGGCTTAGAGCATATTTAAGCAAGACATTTATAAGAAATGTAAGAAGTTTGAGAGAAATTGATCGAAATCACTTCAGCTTACAATTGAAGTGGATATTTTTGTAGAGAATGTCAAGAAATCCAAAAGGTTTGAGAGAAATTTCATTGGTAAAAACCATAGTTACCAAGTTTGAATTTGATTTTTGGATTCGATAAGAAGATAAAAAAAATCCACACTCTAAAATGCAATGTGAAAAAAAATGAGAATATACATTTTATATATATTCATTTGAAAAAATATATATATGAAAATCCATGAATTCTCTAACATGTTTAAAATGCTAGACATTTCCCCTCTAAATTGATCCAAAATTATTGAAAAATAAAATGTATCAAATTTATTAATAAATAAATTTTTAAAAACTTACAAAATCTCCAAAGATGTGGATATAAAACTAAGTTTAAAAGTGAATAAATTTGTATTTAATAAATTTAAATACAAAAATGATGTGCCCCAATAACATTATTTTTAGGGGCCGAAATATACTTCGGACACTAATTCCTCCAAAAATATGTATGAGCTATGGGGAAATCTCGACAGAGGAACAAGCGTTTAGGCTCGGGAACATCACACGGAACTGATCGACAAAGAACACCCCTGAGCCTATTTCGATGGTGCAGCACAAGCACAGGGATGTGGTGGAGGCATAATCATTTATCTGTCTGATACACATTACTTTCACATTTGCATGGGGTTGGGAGAGAGTACAAATAATTGTGCAGCCCTGCTTACACTCTGTTACTTTTTATACTTGGCAATACACAAACAGTGCAGACACATACAAATTTTTGGAGACTAGAAAATAGTCATAAATTGGTTTAACAACACAACATCATCCCATGCATATAAACTCAGAACTATTTTGGATGATATTATTTTTCTCAAAACACATTTTGTTCATATTTCATGCACTCATCATCCATTCTCTTTGAGGACGATGCGTTGCCTCTTTCGATAGCTTATCCGCACCTTCATTACGCTCCTTGTAAAATATGGATCATGATCTATAGAGGGTAGACAAGCCCTAACATCAACAGTTTCTTTGTTTTTTTTTTTTTTTTTTTGCAATAGAACAACGATCACCATTGGTGAAATTTTGAAATATGTAAGTATTTTGTATATGAACAACAGCCATTAGTACACCCAACACATGGTCATTTTGTAGAAACTTACAGTGTCTGTTTTCTCACAAACTCTACACAGTTGACTACGATCACGGTACTTGCATATGCCTATGACATTTACAGAATGTAATTTTCAACAAATTAATGGAAATATAGAAGCCCGATATAAAATCTTCAAATTGACATCTGAAAAAGATAAAAGGTGAGGGGCAGCAAGTTGACTGAGAAGGATGGTGTCCAAATCCTATTGGGGCGGGTACCGGGTTCTATTTGGTCCGTGACTTCAGTCTCAAAACATTCTGAGATGCGGTTTGATCAATATGAACCTCGTTGTTGAACTGGGTCGAGGCGCCCATGTTCCACCGAGGTCGGTAACTAGCGTTGTGAAGTAGGCAAGTTCATGATTGAGTGCATATAAGTGGATTCAATCCATTCCATTTCATTCTATCCCAAAATCCATATCCCATCCCATCCCATGGTTGTAGGGTTGTTCGGTATAAAGAGAAGGTTCTATGGAGTTATGGCAGTTCTAGTGTCGGTTGTAGTATATCTAAGGTAGGGCTAATCACCCCATTTCCCATAATGTCATTCCCATCCCACGATCCAAGATCCAATCTGGTGCTCCTAAGGTCTTTTAGCATTCCCTCCAAAGGCCTCATGGGGTATAGGGCAAGTAAATAAGTCTTTCTGGCAGGTGAGTTTGTTTCCAAGGTCTTCTAATCAAGTTCCCTACTGATCTTCCCATCTAGGAACATAACACCTTAAAACACCAGAGAACATCCGACAACTCTATAGCATATCCTAGATATTTTATATAAGTCATTAATCACCAATCCTAGAAAGGAATTGAATTAGTCATAAGCACAGATATTCTTGCTCCTTGAACAAGGAACTTTAGTTGCTCGACCATAAGCCCCCCCACCCAATAAGCAAACCTAACCAGCAAGGGCTCTCAATCTAGCCCCCCACCCAATAAGTAAATTGAAATTAATTAGCAGCTTGGTTTCATGGTTGAATTACTAATTACCTGGTCGCTTCAATGGTGGGAACCATGCCTTCAATTGTGGGAACTACTTCTATATCTTGGACTTCTCTATCTCTTGAATCATAGAGGAGTAGCATTTCTCAATTCATTGCAAAAAGTGCAGTCAGTCGTTCGAGGGCAGACCCCACTCACGGTGCTAGGAGGCAGGGTTCTATTCTTTCTACAACTAGGTAGGATTTGAAGGAGCAATTAACCAGGTTTGTGGTAGGAGGAATTAGCCAGGTTTGAAACCATCACACGTTGGTGGAACCCATCCATCAATCAAGAGTAGGAAACCATCATTCAGGAGTAAGAAACCATCATTAAATCATTAGAAGTACCATTGGTTTCTCATTGGGATTACTAGCCACTGAATCAAGATCATGCGATGAGGGGCGGACCTCATCAACCATCAACTCGAATACAATCACTCGATATTTTCTCTCTCAAAAAGTAAATAAATACAAATTAAATTAAATACAAAAACAACCATCTTAATAAATCTGCAATTAATCAATCAAATCAAGCACATGCAAGAAAACCTACTAATATAAAATTGTGATTTTTTTTTTTTTTTTAAATTATAATTTAGATAATATTAAAACTATTTACAAACATTAAAACCATTTTTTATTAAACTTATTAACAATAACAACAAACTAATATTTTTTTATTGTGTTCCATTGAAAGCGGAACCCTTTTAATCAAATCTGGCGCGAATGTTAGCTCGCGATTTCAAGCTAGACCGGCACATGGTAAATGTGATCTATCTTGCTTACGGCTTCACAGAGCACAGGCACCTGGTAATCAAGCTATTGCAGAAAAAAAGTTGTATGGCTTCATTTGGTATTCAAACACACCCTTTCTACAAATTTCTTAACAAAATATTTGGTCACCCAATATTCCCGTAGCGTATTGAAACCGTCGTATTAATCAGTGAATCTAACTGTATTACTGAATTTTCGTATTTTTTTGGGCAATTTGGTTGAATTTGGTAACTATGGTACAAATGGTTAGAACAATTTGAGATACGTGCAAGATTAGATTCTTAGATATTCTGCAGAATAAGTTGTTTAGGTCTATAGGTTGTCAATTTTAATCAGTCGACAATTCAGTTCACAGTTGGATTTTTCAGAACGAAGTTCACAGTTGGATTATGATACTGAAGAAATCTTCCTTATGATTCCAAACAGAGTCAATATTGCTTTAAGTAGTTCGCAAAGATTCAGAGAACCACGCTTGCTTTGGTTCTTGCATGAAATTATTTTGAAGAACAATGTTTTGACAACTTAAGATAATGGACAATTATCGAGGAGACAAAATTGTAACCAATAGTGGACTACCTTTAGAGGTCTCACCAAACAGAAGGCATTTTTCAATGGTTTCTTTCCGGGAACTTATCCCGTCACTTTTCAAGCTTTCAGCATCAAAGTATAGTAGCGAGGTTGCAATTTGCCGCTTTCTTGAAAAAATTGATGTAAAGGAGGGCCTAACAAAGGGGTCTTCTCACCTTAGTACCCTTAGTTCTTTTTTCTGCAACATTTTGCCTTACAAGAACTGGAAGGAAGCATGAAAATTTGTCTTCTGAAACAAATTTTCGTTGACTAAAGAGATAGACCCAACTTGGATTTGAAGGCAGGCCCCATCTTTGATTTGAATTCAGGCACAGAGGTCGTGGACGCAGATGCTCGAGAGGAGCAGCAAAATAATATATACAAGGAATGCAAACACAAGTGTGATAGTTACCGGTACTACTCCATCGCGTGTTGCAATGTAGTATATATAACAACTGCAAAGGTGGAGTTGTTAAGTGACGATCATCTATGGACTCACGCAATAGGCGATTTATTTAGGCCAGAATTGGAGTTTGGGCATTCAAAAAAAGGGAAAGGCAAGAGGGTCGGGAGAACCAATCAACTCGCGTATCGTTGCCTCCATACAAAACTGATCCAGGCCTAGAGCTCAAGAATTTAGATTTAGATGTCAGGGATAACAGGATGCCTTTGAGGCAGGCAACTCTTTTTGGGAATAAATTTTCTATGGGGGAGCACCGAGTTTTCCGGCCATCTGAGGCAACATAATCTTTGGAGAGAAATGAACCTGGAGGAGGTTGGCATACATACAGAACTGGACTGAAGCAACAACCACAATGGAGATAAAAAGCTGTTTATTTCTGTGTAGGAGTCCCGTCATCCATTATGTGTGCCTTGGCGTGGTATGTTAAATGATCACTTTTCTTTCCTTTTGAAATTTATGATGTCTTCCTAATTTCTACAAGAATACTGGTTAGAACTTAGAATTGGTTATTCCTTCTTTGATTCGGAGGATGGGTTATTGAAACTTGTATATTTATTATGGAAGGTTGGAAACGTTACAAGTAATGTATTTTTTTTCCTTCCTTTTCATGAAGAGTCCAGCAAGGATTACAAGGAAACAATGAAGAATTGCATTTAGAGATCACATGGGAGCAATCCATATTCAGTATGGAGAGCTTCCCAAATCTGTTTTAAACAGTTCAATGAAAGCATCAAACTTTTTTTGGAAACAGAATGTTTTTTTTGCTTTTTGAAGTTTGCCTGGCCACTGGGCATAAACGGTATCCTTTACCAGGAACACTCAATAGTCTCCTCGCTAGATGGTGGTATACAGAACAAAAGCGTGCTGCTATATAAATGCTAAAGGTCATACAATGCCCTTAATTTTTCTCGTGCTGCTATATAAATGCTAAAGGTCATACAATGCCCTTAATTTTTCTCCAGGGAGGGGACTATTCTACAGCGACAAATGATGTTCCTTCCTGTATATTGCTTACAATACTTGCCACTGTATATACTGCTCTACTTGCCACTGTATATACTGCTCTCTGTCATATCATCTCTAGAACAATTCATATCATCTCAAAACATATCATGTTCTATGTGTAGTTTATGTTGCTCTAATGTGTGCCCGGCTCTCCCTTTGACACAAGTTGTATTTGATATCATGACAGCTATTCTTACTTGTCTTTTATCGTATATACTTGTATCTGGAAAGATGATCTATGTATATTTCCTAATCATATGATATATATATATATGTATGGCTTTTTTCTTACTGGAAAAAAAGAAGAGTCCAGTGGCCTTTATGCCCTTTGGCAACATTGTACAGTTAATCAGATTGCAACAAAAACAATGTTACAGCTTGTACAATGTAGCACTGATAAAATCTAGACATTTGGATCTCTCCTTGTTACTTCTTCAATTTTGTTTGCTTTAGAGGAAATCTTAATCAATAGTTGCTACTTCTTCAATTTTGCTTGCTTCAGAGGAAATCTTAACCAATAGTTGGCATGCAATCTTAAAAAATAGATTTACCTCATGATCTCAGATTAGAAAAACTCTCATAATATTTTTTTCCCATTCTGAAATAAATATTTTGTAGCTGAATCATAATTTCTGTGAATGTAAAGAGCGCGGATTGATTATTAAATTGTGTTTATGACAGATATTTGCACAAAGACGTTAAAGAAAGTAAAATTACAATGAACCTTTGCACAATGATTAAAATACGGTTTATTTGAAATAAAAGGCAAACACAGACAAGGTTGGACAATTGTTTGAGGCGGACAAACAGAAGTGGTGGGCGGATGATGAGGGCAAAGAAGCATGTGTGCAGAGTGGGAATTTATTCAATTCGTTGTATGATTCGGTTCTATTCGTCACTGTGTTTTGTGTTCTAGATAATAGTAAGATTTTCAGGTATTAAAAGAATAGTAAGTTTACATGTATATGCAGACAACACTGAAGAGGACGCAGACCGAGTTGAGGAGTTTTCAGACAGAGCTGAGGATGCAAACCAACATGAGGAATTAAAATAAAAAGATAGACCGATTTAAGGAGGAAGCTTCAGACAGAGCTGAGGATGCAAACCAACATGAGGAATTAAAATAAAAAGATAGACCGAGTTGAGGAGGAAGCTTCAGACAGAGCTGAGGATGCAAACTGACCTGAGGGTGCTAGAGGAATTCAGTGGAGGAATTAGAATGAAATTTTCATTGTTCCATAAAGCGAATTGGAGCAGAGGAATTAATTCTCTGCGCATAGCCTAGCTGAAGAATTATGTCTCTACCCATACCGGAGAAAAAAAATGAGAACATGCTAGGAACTTGTAATCTATAAGACATTCCATATGCCTATCTTCAGAGGAGGTGCAGTATGGGCTACATTTTATAAATATATATGACTAATTTACTTTTTAACCCAAATCGTTAATGCAAACAGGTTATGAAACAATTGCTTGACATTACTTTTTTATCCAAAGACTTTGATCTAATACGTGTATGTACTGTCAATCTCTTATATGGTGTGCAAAAAGTGTTTCTATTAAAACTTTAGGTTTGTCTTTTGATGTATTGAATACTAACCTAAAAGACACACATTGAGGCATTTTGATTACTATAGTCCCTTCTGCATTATGGCAAGAGGCTAAAAATGAGAGCTAACCATTTTAGGGAATCTAAAGACATTGCTCTTTAAAGTGATTAAGAGTCCAAGAGATTTGCGTTATTTAATTAATTAAATGAATAATTAGATTATGGAAAATTTAAAATAAAGCTAAATGGGAAAATACATAAATTGACAAAAAAAATTATAAAATTAATGGGGAATGTAATTTGGTTCATAGTTGTGTTTTCTCGTTTCTCGTTTTTTATTAAGTTTGTAGGTGTTGTGTTATTTCAATGGTTTACATGACTTTGAGATAAACGATGTAGGATTTTATTTTGTTTTAAAGAATATGAAGTGTTTAATGTGGTTGGAGTGCTTTCCTAAGGTATATTGGGAAATATGGTTATGATATGTATTGAGAATGTGTTTCTTATTTTATTCTTCAAAGATTTGTAAGTTTGTTGATGTATATGACTTTACATTGATTTTTTATGAAGGGGTTATTTATGTGTTTCATATTATTGAAGATATTTTAAAGTGTCCCCTATGGGTGGGAACGAGTTTATAATTATTTATTTGTTGGAATATGTTTTGCTAATGACAAGTGTTGACGTGAGTGAAATACGTGGAGGCACTGTAGTGTGAGCAAGGAATATTAACAATCGTTCGCGTGTTCTCATCAATATACAAGGGTAATGGGAGAGGAACTTTACAAGTTGTTTTTGTTCATCGTCTCTGGTGTGCTTTATTTAGTATTAGGTGGGGTTATCATAATGCCTCTGATCTAATCCACAGTGAGAGGGAAGGATGCACATCTCAGCTCATTAATGGTTGCCTGCAACACAGAGGGAATATCTTCCTTAACAAGTGTGCCACAATTAACACTTGTCTTGTCTTCGCCCGTCAATGGAAGATTATCGGTATCCTGCTCTTATGGCATTTCTCATCCTTTGGTCGTTATAAATGGGATGGATTATTCATAGGTTAGCGAGCGTAAGTGGGATTTTTGAGAAAGGTAGAAAGGCTTTATGGTGCTTGTGTTGTACTTTATCATGTGATGTTTGGTATTGTGTGCTTGTTGTGTTCAAAGCCATCAATTGGTGGATTGAAATGTGCCTAACCGAAGGAGGGAATTGGGGTTTTAAGTCTTTCCTACTTCAAGGGCCTTCGAAGTTTTGAAGGACGACAATGCTTTTCATCCTCTTCCTGTATAACACAGCCTCAGGGCTTGTTTTTTAGTTGGTGGTCGTGCTTCCTT
Organism: Pinus taeda; assembly: GCA_000404065.3. NCBI lineage: Eukaryota > Viridiplantae > Streptophyta > Pinopsida > Pinales > Pinaceae > Pinus > Pinus taeda. The sequence continues at coordinate 1,017 of APFE030465493.1, read as the reverse complement.
CATCAACGCTCCAAGACCTGGACTTTCCAAGTATCTATTTCAATTGCTCGATTTTGGTAATGTGGGGTATGGTATGCAGGGAATTTTTCAATCTAGTTTTAACAATGTCCTTTACCATGGCTTCGTATGCTTAATCTTGGTATCTCTAATGTTACAATGGGGAATTTTATGGCTTCATATGCTTAATTTTGGGGCACCTCGTTTAATGTTGGTGTTTGGTAGCAAAGTCTTCTCTATCATAGCTAATTGTCTGTCTTTGTATCATGTGGGTCATCCTTTTGTTTCAAATTGTCGCCACCAATTTCCTTTTGTTCAGTCTGGTAACAAAACTTGGTCTCTGGGTAAGGAAGCTCAGTTAGTGTATTGGATGGGTGTTCTTGTTATTCAAATTGTCTTTATGAGGTTAAAGGGTATTGGCTCTCCAAGCCTCTTAGTTTGGCCACTGTAAAAACCAAGGTTACTTCCTGCACTGTTTTTCCACCATAAGTAATTGGAAATTATCAAGAGTCGTCACAATCCACGACTGGTTTCTCTTAATACTTGGGTGAAAGTTTTAGACTCACTTGGGTTTGTCTCCTACAAGGGTTTCAGTCATTATGGGTGTTGTTTAGTACTGCACATTGTGGTTTTTGGGGATGATATAGTCCTCCTTGGTGGCCCTACAACTTATTGCTTTGCGTGTCCATTTCCAAACCTTAGGGTTTGTCTTAGGGTCAGTGAACAAAGTGAAATTCTTGCACATTTTCATCCCATTATGTTGCCTCATCAAAGAATGGCAAGCCGGCAGGGAGGTGCTAGTAGTAGCCCCATTTATTAGTCTAGACGTCTATTTGGATGAAACCCAATAGCAACCTTGTTTGACTATGTTCCTTAGGAGATCAAAAAAGAGGTTTGAAACCTTGAATCATGAAAATTTGGTGATAAAGCCTATTTATGTAATTCAAAGGTGGATAATCAACATTTCAAATGAATTCCCTATTGGGTGTGTGTTATATTCTTTCGCACAAGTTGTATGGC
>APFE030465486.1:48804-113016 GCA_000404065.3 Pinus taeda | reverse complement strand
CCTCTCCTATAGCAAAAATCAATGCTATTTCATCATCTAGGGAGTTTTCTCGAGATGGGTTCTTTCGAACTCGTTATTTTTCGGACCCCTGGACCTTGCCTTCACTTATGACCACATTAGTTGAAGGATAAGAGAATGGAATGGCATTTCCTATATCTGTAGCTGAGCTTAGATATCAGTCTATCGTGAACTCTGCAGATGATCATTCTACTCCTTTTTCTGAAGAGGAGTTAGATGGCGATGTGGCCCCCGCTTGGAGCCTTGATTCTACCTCTGCTTTGGACTGCTTGGATTCAGTTTTACCATCGGAAGAAGCAATTCTCGAAGCAATGATGGGTATAGATCGACCTTGGGAATATTTACACCATCGTTCATACTTTCTTCCTCCATTGCAGGAGGTAGAGTCTAGATTGTCCGAGCTCTGTTCTAGTGATGTTTGTACGGTGCCAAACCCTTTGGCTCCAGCACACGTTCATGCCGAAGATAATATGTCGGTGATTTAAAAAACAACACCTATAAACATCTCTAGGGACCCTAACACAATTGAGAATCTCTTCATCAGAATTGAGTGTTCCCCTGAAGAAATTCAAATTTACACCGACCTGTTTAAAGAATTTTGGGATGTATTTGCTTGGTTTTATGAGGAAATGCCTGGAATTGACCCATCTATAGTTCAGCATGAGATCAAGACGTACGAAAACGCCAAACCTGTCCATCAGAGGCTTCGGCCAGTCAACCCTAGGAAAGAAGCAACTATCAAAGCGGAAGTGGAGAAGCTACTAAAGGCAGGTTTCATATACCATGTTCCTCTTACTGATTGGGTTTCCAACCCAGTCCCTGTAGATAAAAAGTAAGGAACAATCCGAGTATGCATCGATTTTAGGGACCTAAACAAGGCTTGTCCTAAGGACAATTACCCCATGCCATTTATTGATCAGATTATCGACGAGTGTGCGGGTAATGAGATTTTTTCCTTCATGGATGGATTCTCTGGTTATAATCAAATTTCTATCCGTCCTGAAGACCAACATAAGACGGCCTTCATATGTCCCTGGGGTACCTTTGCATATAGAAAGATGCCTTTTGGTCTTAAAAACGCTGGAGCTACCTTTCAGCGGGCCATGTCTTATGCTTTACACAACATCAAGCATGTCATCGAAGCGTATTTAGATGATCTCGGTGCTCGTTCTCGAAAGAGAACTGATCACCCTAGCCACCTTCGAATGGTTTTCAAATGATGTCATTTTTATAAAATCCAGTTGAATCCCAACAAGTGCGTTTTTGCGGTTACATCCGGTCGGTTGTTAGGGTTCATTGTGTCAAATGAGGGGATTCGCGTTGATCCCTTCAAGGTTAAGGCAATAGTGCGGTTGCCTCCCCCGTCCTCTATTCGTCAACTTTGGAGTCTTTAAGGGAAGGCTAATTTCTTACGAAGGTTTATAGCAAACTATGCCGAGATCACTAAAGGGTTCATGTGGTTGTTAGGAAAGGAGTTCCATTTGTATGGGACGACTTTACACAACGATCGTTTGATGCTTTGCAAAAAGCATTAGTCTCTACCTCGCTTTTGAGTCCACCGGATTATGGCAGAGACTTCCTTTTATATCTAGTGGCAGCATAATCAACCATTGGTATGGTTCTGGTTCAGGAGGACGATGCTCTCACCGAGCACATGATTTATTATTTGAGCCGAGGCTTAATTGGCCCGGAACTTCGCTATTCTCCGGTAGAGAAATTGGCCTTGGCAGCTGTTCATGCTGTCCAGCGGCTCTGTCATTACATCTTTCTACGCAAAACTTTTGTCTTAGCGGCGGTCAATCCATTTCAATTTGTCCTCAGTAGGCGAGTGATTAGGGGCAAATATAATAGGTGGATAGTCATCTTGCAAGAATTCGATCTCGAATTCTTGTCAGCCAAGTCCAAGAAATCCATGGTTTTCGCTGAGCTAATTTCTGAGCTGCCTTGTGGAGAGGATACGGTTTATGAGGAAAGTTTTCCCGACGAACATTTATTCCTCATCTCTTCACTCGACCCTTGGTATGGAGATACCATTGTCTATCTCCAGACTTCGAAGTTTCCCTCCACTTTTTCCAAGGATGAACGTCGTAAATTACGTCACCTGGCCAAGAACTATGTGATCATTGGTGATACCTTATACCGTCGAGGGTTTGATTCAATCCTTCGACGCTGTTTAACCTTGGAAGAAGCAGAGTCTGTGCTTAATGATTGCCACAGTGGAGCTTGTGGTGGTCATCTATCAGGGCTTGCTACAGCCCAGCGCATCTTACGTGTCGGCTATTTTTGGCCTTCACTTTTTAAAGACTGTGTGGAAGCAGTCAAACGTTGCCACCCTTGTCAGATCTTTACTCGAAAGATGCATGCTCATCCAGCTCCTCTTTTTCTTGTCGTCATCGTCGGTCCTTTTACTAAGTGGGGTATTGATTTTACAACTTGTAATCCACCTTCAGCAACGAATCACAAGTACATTATTGTGGCGGTAGACTACTTTACGAAGTGGGCCGAAGCCATGCCCACTTATAAAAACGATAGTGACACGGCAACTTTGTTTCTCTTCAATCAGCTTATCTCAAGATTCGGTGTCTCGAGAGAGATTGTCACTGATCATGGCAGTCACTTCCAGAATCAACTCATGTCTGAATTGGCCCTTAAATTAGGTTTCTGTCAAGAGCATTTTTCTCCTTATTATCCTCAGGCCAATGGACAGGTCGAGGCAGTCAATAATGGACAATCGACAAAAATCGGTCCAATTGGCACGTTATGTTGTATTCGGCTCTTTGGGTATACCGGACCTCTGTAAAGACTACTGCTGGTTTTACGCCTTTTCAGTTAGTTTACGGGATGGAATCTATCTTTCCGATCAAATGTGAAATTCTGTCTCTCAAGTTAGCTGTAGAGCTCCTTCCAGAGACTTCGAGTCTCGAAGAGCGCCTCCTTCACTTGGAACATCTCGATGAGCAGCGTCGAGATGCCGCCACGATGAATGAGGCCCATAAGAAAAGGGGAAAAATGCAGTATGATAAATCTGTCCCTCCTTGAGTCTTTTCTGAAGGCAACCTTGTCTTGGTCTATGACCAAGATAAAGACGCCTTGGGGCAGGCAAGTTTAAGCCTATGTGGTTCGGTCCTTTCATTATTAAACGAGTTTTAGAAAAAGGGTCGTATGAGTTAATCGATTTTGAGGGAAACAAGCTGGCAGAGCCCCGAAACGGGCTCTACCTAAAGAAGTACTTTGCTTAAGTAGAAGTTAGGCAATGGCTTCTTTGTATATTATGTATATTTGTACATATATTATCAAGAATTTTGTGATGTCAACACTTTTTGGTCTGTTATTGCAGGTGTTGATGGATGACTTGGTCTATTTTGGGTTCGCCGATGGTGCTAGTCGGCACACTCGGAATCTCGCTTCCGCAGCTTGGGTACTTTATTATGCAACTGGTCAATTGATGGTATCAAGAGGTGTATGCATTGGTCCTGCTTCGAATAATATGGCTGAGTATACTACCGTTATTAATTTACTATTCGAGGCAATCTCTTATGGGATCGACTCGTTAGTAGTGTATCTCGATTCCCAATTGATAGTGTCTCAATTAAATAACATTTATCAGGTAAGGGATCCATGTTTATATCGCGAGTATTTAAGAGTGAGGTTGTTGCAAAGATCATTTGTTTATATTAATTATTTGAACATTCCAAAGATCTAATAATGGTTAGCTGATTCTATCGCTAATCATAGCATTAGGACATGGCACATCAATCATTCATCATAAAATTCAAAGCATAAAAAGTCAAATTGTATATATATATATATAATATATATATCATCATAAAAGTATCTCGAGTGTACATATGTCGTCCAAAAAATATACAAAATTGGGACTCAAATGCCCATAATCATATCTGGCATATCTAATGCCCCGACTCAGGATGAGCGGCCAAGTAGTTAGCTATCGCGTTGGATACACGCTGAAAAGTGCGAACCCAGTCACGTGGCATGCCAACCACATGACGCTACATATCCTCCAGAAGGTCCTCTATAGCAGCCATCGGTACTCGACAGCTTAGTCTAGTCAGGTGTCGCTGGACGTTGTGTAGAGTCCGTTCCGTCTCAGCAGCCGCCTCTTCGGCTCCTCAGCCGCGTCGTCTGTGCCGTGGGAGTCCATCTGGTCGTACTGGTCCAATGTTTGGATCATGATCGTTATATTAGTCATTTGAATCTCATCAAAAATATTTTTCAAAATGCATCATTATATTTGAAAAATCCAAAAAAATCATAAAATAAAAATAAAAAATAAAAAATTCTTACCGATCTCGCCCCACGCTGCATCTGGCGGTAAATCTAGGTCAGGATCTCCTCGGAAGTCCAGCCCGACATAGGGGTAGTCGTCTACGGCGATGATCTGCTGATCCCACCAGGTGAAGAAATCATCGTCGAATGCAGTCCTAGGAACCTCCCCACCCCCCAGACGTTTCATCAGATCATTTCACCGACCCATGCATGGATCGCGTGGGGTGTTGATGGAAATTGCTACCCTGGGGCGGAGTGCGGGAATCCTCTCGAAGAAAAAGGTGCACAAAATAGTCCCGTAGCCGAAGTTTTTGGTCTGTCCCCTCTTAATGGAAGTGAGCTAGCTCTTCATGCTGGCCAAAAGAGGAGTACACCAGTCAAACACTGTAGTGAGACAATCCACTGCCACGCTCATGTTGAGCCATGATGCCTGATGCAGTGATGATGATCCATTCACTCGAGCTATAGTGAACAGGATGATCCTTAGTGATAAACTCTCCACGTGTGCAATGGAGATCTGGCTCCCAACTTTCTTGGGATGTCCTGGGCAGTATATCTGTACATAGTCCTCTATGGTAAGGCTACTCCGTGTCCTGCCCCGAGACTGTACTACCTCTCCCCTTCGGGAAAGGCCCGTGATAAAATATATGTCCTCCACTTACACTCTGAGTGGCATCTGATCAATCATGAAGGCTTCCTCATCGACATTCCAATAGTCAATGAGCATTTCAAGCAGTCGCACATTGGCTTTCATGTTCGGCAGTTTGAAGAATTTGAGCAAGCCGCATCCTCGTAAAGCATCCAAGGCTTGAGGATCATTCATAACCTCATTATCAACCGCTGCATGTTCCCTTTCACACCATGTGATTGGCATCTTGAGAATAAATTGAAGTTTCAACCGTTAGTTTTCATTTAAATTAGCTCACGGCATATACGCGGGTTACTGTATACACAGTCGCGTATAGGGCCCACGTGTACGCGGGTTTCATATTATCAACCCGCGTATACGCCGTGGCGAAATTTTGATCAATAGTTCAATGGTGAAACATCAATGGAAAATCTTAAAACTATTCACAATGAATTGCAAGCTAAGTGTAAGGGTTACCTGGAAGATTTTGAGGAATTTGAACGGTCGAAATTGACGCACGAGAAATTTGCTCCTTTTGCTCCAAATATTTGCTCTCCAACTCAAACGGTAACAATGGTGAGTCCAAAATCCTTTTTATAAGTTTTGAAAATGCAAAATTTTTTTAGAATTTCATTTTGTTTGGTTTCATGTCACTTTTAACTTGGGAGCTTGGAGTGTTGAGATTGGTTTGCTTTTCAGGACATTTTGGACATTTTTCGACTTTTTCGAGACGGTTCCATGACTGCTGACCCGTCATGGCAGGTATCGTTTTTTCACTGGCATATAGGTTAGGGACATCACTTTTCCGTTGCATTATGAATACTAGCCTCCATCAGTTGATCATCTGCCATAGGGGTCGATCCCATCGTGTTTGGTCGTAAGCCATCTTCATCGCCGATTTTTTTAAAATCATGACAACGATGGTAGAGCCAATCCTTTTTACATGGGCATTCGTAGTTAGCACCTCACTGACATTTGTTGCCCATGCTGCTTCAATTTGAGTAGGCTCGGGAGTCCTCTGTAGTCCCGCCATGACTTATGCGTTGAAAACTCATTCCCTCTTAGCTTCTTTGCTTTGCTCTGGCCTTATACCCTAGAGGCTCCTTTGTGTTGAGTTGTACTGCTGCATTGCATGTTGACCATTTGCACCTTTTGGCCTAGAGCCGACTTCACTTGGACTCGTTTTTAAGCCAACTTTTGACCATGACGACTACAAAATCAACCTTGCATACCTTCGACTTCTGCAACTTGACACACCTTGACCCGTGGAAAGAACATACCTTTGAGTGTCACTGACTAGTTTTCGCTCCCCTGCATTGAGCATAGGAATGTTCCCCTCCCAGGAACTAGATCATATGTTTCATCGACACTCGTTCTTTCCACTATACCATAGCATTCTTTTATTCTTTTTCGAGCTTAATAGAAAAAGACAAAAAAATTAAATATTCCAAAAAGAGCGGGAACGGGATAGTATTTCCATCTATTATTGGCAGCTAGAGTCAGTCGTGTCGCCCTTGAACAAAGCGCTCAAAACAAAGTCTCCTCCGCTTGGGTGGGATTTAGTTTGACTTAGGTTCGCCTTTACCATTGTTATTGAGTCAGTTCTCCCCCGATTGGTTATCTCTCCCAATCATATGGATGGTTCGTTCGTGCCTCCTGCATGACGAACTTATACAGATTCATCATATGCTGCCATAGTCATATTGAGTCGTGCTTTTTTTCAAGGGAAGTTAGCCTGAGTCGGCCTCTTTGCGGTGTCTCTTGACTCATTTTTCAGTCGGCCATCCCGGTTATCAGTATCATGTCTTACATCACATCAGTTATATTGGTCCTATACTCTTGTTGGTTTGAGAAGGTTCCATTGACTTCTTGCTGGCGGGTCTTGTCCTTATCGACGACAACATCTTGCTCTGAGGGCAGGCCTAGAGTCGCACCCTGGCTCTATTTTCATTATTGATAGGTTACCTTGTGCTCAGCATCGATCAGTATCATGGGTCTTTGACTGAGTGGTTTTCCCTTGTGTTCGACGTCAGCTTACATTATCACACATTGGGGATTCGGCAGTACCTTGGTCATTTGACCCTATTGTGGATTACCCCGCCTCTGGTTTCAGGCTTTCATTTATTGTTGGTTCAGAGGGTTTCTGCCTGTGCGCTAGCTACATCTTGTGTACGCCGGAAACGTACTTCGGTTCGGTTACTACATCTTTCTTCGTCCGATTCCTTCCACATTATTGGCCTACTGGTTACACTCGCGCTAGATTGATGAAGGATGCTTTAATGCCTTCCTTCTAGTGGATATTTCCCTATCGACTCCGACTCATTGCTCTAGGGCAAAGATCTAGAGTCCATTTGGCGGTACCTTGGGGTTTGCAGTCATTAGTGGCATATCCTTCGCTATCGACAGTGGGAAACCATCATTGTCTGCTGATCGATAGATTCTTACAGGTGTTCGACTTCAGCTCATTTATTCGCACTTGTTAGTTTGTACTAGGTACCTTGACGCTCATTATCATTATCAGTGAGTAGTCTCGCGTTTGTTAATGGTATACATCAATGACCGGTAATCAAACGATTTCTCACATGGTCGACTTCAGATCATTTATTCCCATGATGTAGAAATGTACCACGGCGGTCGGTGAAGACCTCAGGTTGTATCAGCATTCATTGGTTCACTTGACAGTTGCTCCTATTGCTGCTAGTTGATACCATCCCACCTTATATGTTGCAGTTAGTCATCGCAACATTCTATATGCTGGCACCTGAGTTTACAATGCAGTACCATCCTTATCCATCATGTCCAGTTGGTACCTCTTCGGATCAGTCTTTGATATCAGTGATCCGTTGTATCTTCCAGCATCATTGACAGTTTATATGTGATATCCAGACATGTACTTGTTCGATCATGATCAGATGATCCATTATGTATTTTCCAGTGATTTATACTTGTATACTTAGTGGATCCACTTGTACTTGATATGCGGACATGCTTTGCTTTCTCTGAGCATGGGTATGCCCGCCTCAAACGGTGTTTCTTTCTGATCTTCTTTTGTGGCTTGGCATGCTGACTTCCGGTGAAGTACTCCTCAACTTTTGGCAGGTTTCCTTTCCAATTACTTGCTTAATATATTTCGGCCATCATGTACCCCTTCTGACCTCATATATTAGGGGGCATCTATTATAGCTTCAAATCTCACTATTATGGTTTGTGATGCTGCACTCATGGCCTAGGGCAACCCCTCCTTCCAGACCTGGTCCAAAATCTAAAAAACAGTGTTTTATTCCATGTACGCGACATTGCCCTGAGTTAAACGCGTGTGTACGCGGGTTCATATATACCCAACCCGCGTATATGTATTAAAACACTTAAAAAAATATAAAACTCCTTATTTTCGGGCGGATATCATGGGTTTTACCTGCTGATCACCTGTTAGTGCCCGTGGCCTCAACTATCCCCAACCAAATCCTAACTAAAAAACTACTTTGTAATTGGTATAAAAAGACACGAAAGGTAAGGCCTAGAGGGGGAGAGAGTATAGAGAAAGGTTATTATACTGAGATTTCCCCCTGATCAGGTTTGAAGACCCTTGTGCCTTCTGCACTTCCCCCATTTTGTACAGGAAACCCTTGTTTCCTTGTGATTTTATGTTCATCCCTTAGTGATGACATCTTGGAGTGAGTATTGGAAGGAGACCTACTAGAGGCTTGAGGCGGGACGGATCCAGAAGGAGGCAGAGATTTGAGCCTACAGAAGTGGTTCAGGTGATATTGCTCTTTTTTGTACTATTCGATTTGTCTAATAAAGAAACACGTCTTGTTCCCAATATGCTTCTTTCTTTATGTTAATGATGTTCATGTTTGAATTTCATGTATGAATGGAGGTATAAAAGTTTATAACTAACTCCTTTCTTGTATAACATAAAGATGATTTCCATATAAATCTTTGTCCATATACTGTTGCATTCTTTGGAATTGTTGGTTTTGCAGGGCAAAGGAGCGGAAGGGACGCGTGAAGAAGGGTTTGGACCCTTGAGGAACTACCCGAACGTAGGACCTGAGGTACGTCCTTCTTACTTTAGAAATAGATTTTTCTAGCATAATGGCTGTGTGTGTGCATGTTTCTTGATTTAGACAACTTTCAGTCTGCTAGGGTTCCACCCAAGAGCCTTAGGGGATAAAATCCCTCAACAACAGACCACTCACTACAATAGCATAAGGGCATAATTAATCTCCAAAGGTCAACCCATACTAACCAGGTGCTTGTGGAATGAGGTAAATATATAGGAAGAAGAGGTAGTTCATGCATTCTTATCCATTTACCATTCTAGTGTAAGAGATCCACCTTTGATGGAGGGATAGGATCAAAGGATAAGTGGTGAAAACTCCAATGTAGGGAAGGATAGGATCTAGATGTTTTGTCCAAGGTAACTAGTTATAACAACTTTTGGAAACTCATAGAAAGGTAAGCTTCTAGAATCCCAATCATTCTCCCAAATTTCTAGAGCCAACACAGGTGTGAAGGAGAGAAACTTGTTGGTGTCCAATGTAGGCTAGAGTGGAGAAACTTGATGGTGAATGCACCCCAATAGGCTTATAGGGAGCGTTGGTCCTCAAATTGGCTCAGATGTTGCAGTTTAAGGCTCAAACTGAAAGGTACATGCTTAGGGATTTGTGCAAGATGGAAATAAGGGGGAATATGATGTTGATTGATTCCATTATACATGATCCTGTCCGCATTCATAAACCCTGTATAACATAATAATTATCACAATATGCACCTCCAATCACTGAAATTTCCAATTTCCCATGATTCAATATACATTTGCATAACCCCAACATATAACTCAAATTGGCGACTCTGAATGCCAATATGTGAGATGGCTCAAACTCTGGGAAATGAAAGGTACATGCTTAGGTATTTGTGCAAGATGGTGACAAGGGGGAATAGGATGTTGATTGATCCCATTAGGAGGCTCAATGATTGGATGTGAAAAAATGGCCTATAACATATTCATTTGTTATTATCTATTTAGATGATATATTGGTATATAGTGTTACCTAGGAGGAGCACATCTCACATTTGGGACAGGTGATGGAGACATTAAAAAACAAGCCATTGTTATCAAAACTCAAGAAGTGTGAGTTTGCACAATAGTATTTGGTGTATTTGGGTTACGTGATAGGTGGAGGATAGCTCAAGATAGATCTTGTTAAGATGGAGGCCATCATGAAATGGATGGTTCCTACTAATGTTTATGAGGTTAGGAGTTTCATTGGGTGACACAGTACTTGAGGAAATGCATAACCTCATTTTTAGTAGTAGTAACACCAATTTGTTCCATAATAACAAGTGGCAATAATTTCCAATGGGGAAAGGGTCAAAAAAGGGCCTTTGAGGAGATAAAGAAGAAGATTAGTCAAGCACCAGTTATGGCATTACTGAACTTGTAGTAGCCCTTAAAAGTGGAGAGAAATTAAAGTGGGTATTATATGGGAGTGGCCTTGAGGCAAGGAGGAAGGCTTTTATGCTACCATTATGAAGTATTCAGTGGGGCAGTTCTTAACTACTCCACCTATAACAAAGAACTTTAATCCTTGGTGCAATCTATGAAGAAGTCGAAACACTATCTAATGGGAAAGGAGATGTTAATCCATAAAAATCACTAGCCACTATAGTACCTCTAGGCCCAGATTAAGCTACAATAGACCAACCATTATAAGTGGATGGGGTTTCTACAATAGTTTCATTTAGTGATCAAGTACAAGAAAGGAAACACATACAAGTTGACTAACATGCTTTCAAGGCCACCCACATCAAAGATAACAACATTGGGAGATTTGATGTGCATGGATGCATTCACCCATGATGCATACAAAGAGGCATATTTAGAGGATGAGAACATCATGAAGGTGTTTTAGTAGTTGCAAAGCTAGAGTGATGTGCACGATGGTGACAGCCTAGTTAACTATCATCTCCAAGATAGGTTACTCTACAGGTTGGATAAGTTATGTGTTCCTAAAAGGTGAATGATTCTACCTAATTAGAGAAGATCACACCTCCAAGGTTGCAGAGAAATTTGGTGTAGGGACGAAAATGGCCAAATTGCAGAGGTATGTGTATTGGCCTTGCTGAAAAGTGTAACTAGTATCGGTCTTCATAATTTATACTTGGCTCGTGACATGATGTAATTCTTATGTACTTGTTGACAGAAGAAAAAGAAAAATATTTTTGTAAAATAAAATTTATTTATTTAAGCATGGGTTTCATGCTCAAGGTCATTGGTCATTAGGTCATAACACCCATTGAGTGATCTTACGGTTTTGTCATGAGTCATGGTAATTGTTATATTGCAAAATACCCATTGGTCAAGAAAATAAAATATATTTTAATGTTTAGAAGAGTCTATAAATACCCTAAGATCAAGATGGCTAGAAAATATGAAGTCAACCTATAGAGGCCTTATCATTCCCTTAGAAGACTATATAAAGAGGAAGAATTTGATCTCTTATAAGAGACAATCTATCAAACATAACTAGTTTGGTCTATGGACAAGATAAGTGTTTCATGACATAGAAGAAATGGAGTCTAGAAAAGAATAAAATTACTCTTGGAAAGTCTCGAATCTTTGAATTTGTTCTTCACAACTCACACATGCAAGATATTTGAAGCTGGTAGGGTTTAACCAAGTCTCAGAGTTTCATGAAGACTATAGTTGTTGTTTGAAGGTTGAAACTCTTACTGTGAAAGAATCTTCCTTTGTTGACATTGGTGGCATTATCTTGTCTTGAAATAAATTGTTCATGATCAGCTTGATCTTGATAGAGGTCTCCATTTTTTAATCTTGGGTCTTGGAATTCTCCTCTGAAATGGTTTTCATAAGAAGAGAAGTTCTTTTGCATTTTCACCTTGGAGGGATTTTTCCTAGCTTGGAGCCTATCTCTAGTTTCTCTCTTTATTTTGTTTGTAATCTTCATTGTTTGGAAATTATCTTGATGATAAGAACATAAGAACCTAAATAAGAAGTAATAAATAATCACAAGTAATTGTCAAGAATATTTTCTTTTGGGTCTTGGGTCTTGGAAGTCTCCTTTTAAATTGTTTCTCTGGCTTAGAGTCTATCACTGGTGTCTCTCTTTCTTTTTCTTGTAATCTTAATTGTTTGGAAATAATATTGATGATAAGAACATTAGAATTTAAAGAAGAGTAATAAAGAATCACAAGTAATTGTTAAGAAAAGAAAAATAAATTTAATAAGAAGCCCCTAATAAGTTGCCCTAAGTATTTCTCAACAGGCCCAAGATGCAAGAACATGTAGCTAGGATCATAATAAGATGCATGTTTTGTTGTACCAACAAGCCTAGTAATAGGAAACATGATCTATATCATCCCTTACATGTAATTAATAATCCCTAGGAAAGAATTTCCATGGAAATCTATGTGTGTTCTGATGCCTTATAAAAATAACATCAATGGGAAAGAAGTAGAAAAATTTTCTTTGGACAGCTTTGGGTTCACTTTGTGATACCAAGGAACATATTTTCAAATAGGGACACAAGATTTCTCAGTGCATTTTGGACTACATTGTGCGAGAACATGCAAAAGAAGTTGAAGAGGTCAAAAACATTCCATACATAGACAGATGGAAAGAAAAAAGTAGTTAACAAGAATTTGGTGCATATTTTGAGGTGTTACAATTGGAAACATCTGATGAATTGGGATGAAAATATAGTATATATATGACACTCATATAATAGATCAATCCACATTTCTATTGGTAAGTCTCCATTTGAAACTCGTTTTAGATATTTTGCACCTTAACCTTTATTAATTGAACATTGGAAACAAGGAGGAGTGAGGGTGGATCTTACAGAGGATTAAGGGAAGAAATAGTTAGGAAAATATGAATAAAATCCATATATAGATACACGAGACACTACAGAAGTCATCGGAAAAATAAAAGGTAGGGAATGGTCAACACAAAACAAAGAATTTGTTCAAAGTGAAAGACAATGTATGGTTATAGTTAAATAGGGAGAGGCTACAGGGTCTTGGTAATAAAATCAGGGCTCTGTGGTATGCTAGAAAAGGTGGTAGATAACACTTGTAGACATAGTGTACACCCACACATGCACATTTAATCAACTATGAATGTAGAGAATTTGAAACTCTATGAGCCTTCAATGATAGATTAGGAAGAGGAACATGTCCTACATTTTTAAGAGGATTTGGCACTAGATGCTCAGGAAGTTTTGACATAGGATACAATTTTACAAAAGACATCTAGAACTACAATATAGGGGTAGCATGACCTTTGGAAAATTGGGTTGAAAGAACAACTTCCAAGAAATGCTAAATGATACACTAGAGAGAAGGTGGAGGAAAACTTTCCTCACCTCATGTAGTAAAATATTTTGGGGACCAAAATCCTCCCATTGTGATCTAGATTGTACCATTTTTACCGGTGGGACCCAATTCAGAAAATTGGGGTATAAAACCTTTTGAGAGAATTTTGAGGCATCAAAATGACATTTTTTGGGGGTAAAACTTTGTCACTTTAGTGTTGCACTTTTTTTCCCCTATTCTACACCCAAATACCTTTTCAATTGTGAAATAATTGCCTCAATCAAAGTTTGTATGAAAAAATAATTCCACTCAAAAGTTAACTTCCTATTTTGACCACCATAATTCGAGAGGATACCACGTCAGCCCCCATTACTTAAGGAAAAGGGGCTAGCTATGTGATCACGATGAAGAAGACTCTAGGAGATTCGATATTATAACTTTAATTATGATCGGATGGAGTCAAACGTAGCCACTAGTAGGCTATCAGGATGTGTTATAACCAAGCCACTAGGAGGAAAAGAGGTTTCGTTCTTTTCGATTGCATTTGTTCCATAGACGAGTAGAGTAGTTGAGAAAGATAGAGAGAGAGAGCATACAAAGAGTATTTGTGAATTTAAATATCCCACAATGCACAAGCCTTACTTCTTTATACTTGCAACCATTTTCTATTCAAAGAAAGAGGGCAGAGTGGTCTTACCTTCTAGCTAGATTTTCTCTCGAAAGGGTTTCCTAGGTTATATCTTGTATTAATCATGGTTTGTGAATTTTTATTTTTCTATTCTCTATTTTTTTCATAGTTATAATTTTCATGCATACACAATAAATAATATTTTATAGTTTCAAAATTCTAAATAGAAATAAACCGTCATAGTGCAGATTTCATATTTTAATTATAATTTTATCAGATTTGTTGTGACGAACTATACAGTGGAATACCCATGGTAGTTTACAAATCACTCCATCTCTTACTTCCTTTTCTAGTTACTCCTATTTGTCTGGTTCCTAGTCCTCTATATGGTTTTTGGCCGTGGCTGACAGCTCTCCACAGTTGGATCTCAGAGGTATGGAAGCCTGTCATTTTCGATGAGATTAATATCTACCCCTATGCTTTCTTTATAGTGGATTTTGAAAACCCTGAAAGAAGACAATGTATTCTAGATTCTGGCCCTTGGTTTTGGGAAAACTCTGGCCTATTCATGAAGCCATGGAACCCATCATTCAATCCCTCAACAACAGTCATAACCTCAACACCAGTTTGGGTGAGATAGCCAAAACTACCCTTGCATCTCTGGAATTTCTCCTCGCTAAAATCCATTGGAAATGCAATTGGGAAATTTTACTGTAGGTGCCCAAAAATAGAGGAATATGCCAAAACCACCTATGCACGGATCTATGTGGAAATGGACTTCAGCATCAGATTCCTAGCTGAAATAAACCTAACAAGTAAATACTATGTGTGGAACCAGAAACTCGATTATGAAAGTGTCCTCTTCAGATGTCGATCCTGCTTTGAGACAGGCCATCTAGCCAAAAATTGCCCAAAAGCCTCCCAGAAAAATTATGCTAGAAAGAATCACCACAAATCTACATGGTGGGAAGGAGCACAAAAAGAACATTACACTGTCATCAAGGAAGAATGCTCTCCAGAAAACTCTGAATCATAGGAAATTCGACAAGAAAGAAACAACTCTCAAGACAAGCATGGGGAAAGTCCCGCCCAACAGCAAAAAAATGAACTCGACAACTCCTCAAGCATCAACAGTCATGAGGATTCGAATACTTGATGCAGGTACGGCTTGCAATAACCAGGATCTTCAAACACTCTGTTATGGCAACCAATTCATATAAACTGAAATTCATTTCCAAATGAATACTAACACCACATACCTTCCATTCAACAACGCTCTGCACTGAATATTTGGACTGAGTTTTAAAACCATTGACACTATTTCAAAGTTGGATCATCATGCTGTCCACGTTTCTCTGCAATTAGATTGATCCACACCGTCTGGCAAATTTCACAACAATGAAACTCCCATCGAGATCTTCCATTAAGATAGTATCTTGCTTCCTCCGCATCACGAGGATTGCTAAATTCAATAAAGGCGAAGTTGTGCTTTAAATCCACCTCACGGACTCTGCAGAATTAATCCTTTGAATCTCATATATCCTGAGGAATTAGTAAGCGAGCCTTGGCAATCTTTCCTCCAACGAATTGCGAGCACAGGTTACCGTAATCTCATGCGATACATCAAATACATCACATTCCTCGCTTGGCTTCACAAGAGGAACTCCAGAACATCTGCCACCACAAGAAGACTTGCAACAACCCAATTTGCCTCTTTTATACTCTTCAACAAACTGTGAATGACGATTGTTCGCTTATATTTTTCTTCGGGATGACCAGAGATGACATCTTTCGACAACCCAATTGTCGACAGCTCCGTCTGACAGGAAATTATTTAGCTTACGGAAGCTTCTGGAAGTGGGCCAACTGACCTTTGACTGAGACCACTTTTTACCCTCCTCGTTGAATTTGAAAAGCTGATAAAGTTCCACGCATGGTATTGAAGTCCATACACAAGATTAGCGCCTTGAATTTGCAGTTTATCGTTTCTGAATACTTCCAATCTAAATTTTAGAATGAATGATGGCTCGAGCTAAAAGTTTATATACAATCTCGCACCGTCAAACCGACATAAATCGTATTATTTGAGAAACGAAGCGAAACCACTAACATCAGGAAACAAATTAACCAGCGAAACCTCAAAATGGCAATCACAGGTTGAAGAAAGGGATAAACTCATTTTTACATGGAGAGTTCAGAATACCATATTGAAATAAAACAGATAATCGAACCCACTGGACTATTCGTGTCAAGATAACATTTCTTCGGCACTTTCAGTTACTGCCAACTTGTCCAATGTACAAATGGTAGAATTTTCAAAGCTAATAGAAGTTCGGTAGCTTAACTTAGTCCATTGCAAACAGTATTTCTACAATGAAATATAAAAACGATCTAAATTATTCCAATACACACAGTAAACGCATCCAGACCCGAATAGGAAGGCGATTCAACCCTTTAATACACTGTCAATTAAATTATTGGAAGCATGCATCCAGTTTAACAGAAAATTGATGATTCATAATAAAGCCGAGAGAAAAGTGTAATCATAATTCTTCTGGCACGCCCTCTCTCAAATGAGAGCTTTGCTGCCACTTTATTTTTATATATTAATGGATAGGTCTTCTCAGACCTTACCTATACAAAAGCAGGCTTTTTACATAGCAATTTAAGGCTTTTTACAACTTATCTATCTGTGAAAAGATAGCATGTTTTATTCTCTACTTTTATGCTATTTTTAACTGAAAAATATAGCATGTTTTATTCTCTACCCTATTCCTATTTTTTAACTAAAAAAACATAGAAACTGTAGGCTAAAGGACCCCACTCTCTTGCCTGTAGATTTTTTTTTTGATTTTTGTAATAAGTTGGAAGACTTTTCCCCTCTGAGTTGCATGCTCTTGCATCAGACTCCCAAGGTTGAAAATGATCGTGATCTCCTGATCATGCGTTTAAAGTATTTGTCCTTGTCTTCCAGGATCCCACACTTTGTTTTGCAAGTCATCATCTGCTGTTGCTCGCTGCTTTTCTCCAGGTTTCCTTATCTTATACTGTCTTGCTCCACTAGCTGCACTTTCACAATCTGTCCCTATTTTCATTTTGCTGCTGCTTCTGCTACTTCTCCTACTTGCTGATGTCTTCCTTTGAGGCATTTTCAACATGATTCTTCTAATTAATTCAATTTCCTTATCCAATAAATCTTCAAGCTGCTGATTTCTTGCTGCCTGCTGAGCTAAGACGGCTTGCTCAGTTTGTACTGTCACTCGCTGACTTCTTGCTTCTATGCTTGTTTCTGTTCTGACTGCCACCCGATCATCCATACCCTCTTGTCTTCTGGAACATAAAACTTCTTCTCCCTTCATTTGACTACTCAACTGAGTCAAATGTTCTGCAACAATACCTGCATTCACAAAATACTTGTTAGAACACAAATCATAAGGCATCAGTGCCTTATACTCCTTTGCCAGCATTTCAGTACGATGTTCTAAATCCTCCTCCATTATCAGCACATCAGTATGCTGATCCAAACTTTCCAAAGAATCGTATGAAGAATTCTCAAGACAGTCAACCAATCTTTCTCTCATATCATCTGCTTCCATGACATCTTTCTGCACTCGTTCACTGTACTGAACTCTTTCATCTGCTGCAATTTCCCTGTCATACTCTGGATTCTCCAACAAGTATTCCAACAATGCAATTTCTCTGTGGCATTGTTGAAGCATACCATCATCACTTATAGTCCCTGCATTCACACACAAACTTTCAGTTTGAAAATCACAGAGTTCAACAGTCTCAACTGTTTCTTCACTTATCCGTGCTACAGACTGATCCACTTCTTCTGCATCCATAAGAACTTCCTATCGTGCTGTAACAGTTTCACAAGATTGCACATCCTCCTCAGTAAAGCCTGTAATCACATCACAATTGTCAACTACAAAAATACACGGTTTTACATTATCCAGCTGATCTGGATTTACCCAATAACTCAAGAAATCATCAATGATCTTCTCCTTTGTTTCACCAATGGAAACCTCCTCTTCCAACTCAGCTGCTCTGAGTTCTTCCTGTCTCAACTGTACATCCATCATCTGCTCGAGCTTCTTCAGCTCCTCTGTTAATTGCATGTTTATCTGTCAATCTCTTTTCTGATGTAGCCTCTGCCATTTCACTCTCTTCCTCATGAGCAAACCATGTCTCTGGTCTTTCACATTTTCCTGTAACAACTCCATCAATAGCTCAAGATGAACTGCTATCTCAACTTTCTCTTTCTCATACTCTTCCTGAGTCAACTGCTGTCTTATGCCATTTGCCTTGGCATATTTCTTCTCTTTTCTACTGTGGCCTCTTTCTGAACCTCTGCTTTTTCCTTTATGAATTTCAGTAGTCATCTCCTTCACCATGAGTTTCTCACCCATGAGTTGCATCAAGCCTCTACAACAACAAACTCTCTTGCTGCCACTTACCTCACCAATCCTTCCCTCCGGATCTGGTCTTTTGGTAATCACTGGTCCTCTGCTGGAACCTTTCGAGCATTCTCCACTGCTCCTTTAGGCTTCTCTCATCTGCAACTTTATGCAACCTCTATTGAATCTTTAGGTTTTGCCACATTCACTTAGAATCCCTTGCTAGATTCCTTCATCACTGCACTTTAGCTGTGATCTACTTCTTCCTGCTGAGATTTATTCACTATGCCTGTAAATCAAATTATCCAAGAATAACCTTTAAACCAGAGATAAATAATACCTGTCAGTTCACCTTTCAAGATCCTGTTGAACTTGTTTCACTTCCTCAACTGCACTGCATCTTTGTGCTGCAATATTCATCAGTTCCAAAAATCTAACATTCATTCATCACATGCAATTAGCTTAACTTAGAAACTTGAATCTTCAAACAGAGCTATTCCTGCTCTGATACCACTAATGATGCAGGTAGGGCATGCAATAACCAGGATCTTCAAACACTCTGTTATGGCAACCGATTCATATAAACTGAAATTCGTTTCCAAATGAATACTAACACCACATACCTTCCATTCAACAATGCTCTGCACTGAATATTTGGACTGAGTTTTAAAACCATTGACACTATTTCAAAGTTGGATCATCATGCTGTCCACATTTCTGTGCAATTAGATTGGTCCACACCGTCTGGAAAATTTCACAACAATGCAACTCCCATTGAGATCTTCCATTAAGATAGTATCTTTCTTCCTCCACATCACGAGGATTGCTAAATTCAATAAAGGCGAAGTCGTGCTTTAAATCCACCTCATGGAATCTGTGGAATTAATCCTTTGAATCTCATATATCCTGAGGAATTAGTAAGCGGGCCTTGACAATCTTTCCTCCAACGAATTGCGAGCACAGCTTACTGTAATCTCATGCGATATATCAAATACATCACATTCCTCGCTTGGCTTCACAAGAGGAGCTCCAGAACATCTTCCACTGCAAGAAGAACTGCAACAGCCCAGTTTGCCTCTTTTATACTCTTCAACAAACTGTGAATGACGATTGTCCGCTTATCTTTTTCTTCGGGATGACCAGAGATGACATCTTTCGACAACCCAATCGTTGACAGCTCTGTTTGACAGTAAATTATTTAGCTTACGGAAGCTTCTGGAAATGGACCAACTGACCTTTGGCTGAGACCACTTTTTACCCTCCTCGTTGAATTTGAAAAGTTGATAAAGTTTCACGCGTGGTATTGAAGTCCATACACAAGATCAACGCCTTGAATTTGCAGTTTATCGTTTCTGAATACTTCCAATCTAAATTGTAGAATGAATGATGGCTCGAGCTGAAAGTTTATATACAATCTGGCACCGTCAAACCAACATAAATCGTATTATTTGAGAAACGAAGCGAAACCACTAACATCAGGAAACAAATTGACCGGCGAAACCTCAAAATGGCAATCGCAGGTTGAAGAAAGGGATAAACTTGTTGTTGCATGGAGGGGTCAGAATACCATATTGAAATAAAACAGATAATTGAACCCACTGGACTATTCGTGTCAAGATAACATTTCTTCGGCACTTTCAGTTACTGCCAACTTGTCCAACATACAAATGGTAGAAGTTTCAAAGCTAATAGAAGTTCAGTAGCTTAACTTAGTCCATTGCAAACAGTATTTCTACAATGAAATATAAAAACAATCTAAATTATTCCAATACACACAGTAAACACATCCAGACCCAAATAGGAAGGCGATTCAACCCTTTAATACATAGTCAATTAAATTATTGGAAGCATGCATCCAGTTTAACATAAAATCGATGATTCATAATAACGCCGAGAGAAAAGTGTAATCATAATTCTTCTGGCACGTCCTCTCTCTAATGAGAGCTTTGCTGCCACTTTATTTTTATATATTAATGGATAGGTCTTCTCAGACCTTACCTATACAAAAGCAGGCTTTTTACAACTTATCTATCTGTGAAAAGATAGCATGTTTTATTCTCTACGTTTATGCTATTTTTAACTGAGAAAGATAGCATGTTTTATTCTCTACCCTCTTCCTATTTTTTAACTAAAAGAACATAGAAACTGCAGGCTAAAGGACCCCACTCCCTTGCCTGTAGATTTTTTTATTTTATTTTTGTAATAAGTTGGAAGACTTTTCCCCTTTGAGTCGCATGCTCCTGCATCAATACTACACAAAATAAATCTTCATTTAACAGCAAAGCAGATCTCCTAGACCAAACTTCTTCTCCGACTATCTTTAAAAGGACAAAAACAACAGATCGCGAAGCTAAGACACCAATGTCCCAAGAACTAGAAGAGATGAAGGAAATGCAAGATAAAGGAAGTTGGAAGACCATAGGGAAAAAAAAGAAAGCTATAGCACCAATCTCGCCAAGAATGACGAGAAGCCAAACAATTAAGAACTAAGAAAATTATAGGTCGGATAGACCAATTTGGTCTTAGTGGACGTTAACCATCATCATCATAGTTTTTGGTTTTCTCTTTATTTGTTTTAGGCTTAGTCTTCCTTGACTCATATTTTTTAGTTTTTTGTCTTGTTTTAATGTCCTTTTTTTTGGCTTTTAGAATTTAACTTTGCTCCTCCTTTTCTTTCTTGTATCATATTTATTTCTTTGTCTTCATTCTGTTTCCTCTTGTCCTTGGTTTCCTCTTTGTTTTAGTATTTTTTAGCTTTTGTTTTGTTGTTTGGTTGGTTGTAGTTTGTTTTGATTAGTATTCTAATTTCTTTTATAAATCTAGTATAGTATTGTTATTTACTATATTCTATTATTGCTATTTATTATTTATTATGTATTACTATATTAAATACCTTATATAATATTTTACATTATTATTTGATTTGTACTCTTATTTTACTCTATATCATATTACTTTAGGTTATCTTAATTTTGGGTTTTTATTTTATTTTTTATTTTTACGGTTTTCTTCTCTTTTCAACCTTTTTCCTCCTTGTATTCCTTGGCTTTCCTTACCTCTATCTAACATTAGCCTTGTTATTAATTCCTTGCCATGCATATCATATATTTATTAGTTGTTTTATGCATATCTTCTCTTCAAGTCATGTAATGAAGATGGATTTTGTTAAGGATTCAAAACATCAAACAAAATAACATTGTGGATGGTATTCTGAATTTGATATCTAAAAATTCTAACCACGAGAACCTCAAAATAGTTAAGTATAGGAGTTGGGGCCTTGACAAGGATGTGATCCCTTGCTATATGATGGATTTTTCACCTATAAACATAGAGCAAAAGAAATAACTTACTTGAAATCATTTATGAGAAGGATATGATGGACATACTATATGAAAATAAGGAATTGAATCTCTAGCTAATAGGAAGCCACTTCAATATAAAAACATATAATAAAAGTATGAAGTACTTCTTTAAAATGACTAGATCTTTGAAAGAGAAACACAAAAATGGTCATAGAGAGGTTATGCGTTTGAAATTACATTTATAAAAGGAAATAAAAGGTGATGGAAAATGTACTTTCAAGGAAAGAAGAGGCTACCGAGGTCTTGCTTTGTGTTCTTTCCATTCTAAAAACCAATTAGGTGAAATAATAAATGACAAAATGGTTATAGAATCATACGACATGATGACTAATCCAACAACTAAAACTTGCTTCTTGCTTGACTAACATATCAGACTAGATCTAACTTAAAGAACATATCATGAGGTGAACTGGCAATATGTGTCATCACCAACCCAATATGAGTCTATGTATCCAACAAGATCTAATGAAGACACCGCTACACAGTATAAACCAAAGCTAGTAGTCCCTTTGACATATCTATGAATCCACTTTGTTGCCTTCCTGTGCATCTCTTGTGGCTCTTATATGTAATCATAAATTGCTCCAACTACATAGGAGATGTTGCGTTGAGACTAGGTAATGTACAAAAGGTTCCCAACTAACTGTCAAGACCTAGTAGAGTCAACACTTCCTTCTATACTTAGCTATAGTAAAATGGTGACGTGATACTTCTTTCCATACTTCACCGACAATTTTCCTATTTATAAAAATTTATGGTATCATCCTTCATTCATCACATTACCCTTGATAGGGAAACCTAAGATTCAAGAACTAGAGGTTCACATCCAACACTGACAAGAGTTCTCAAGCTTTTGTAGGAAAAAACTAGCTACACAAATGATGAAACAACGATCAAATCAATAACATATTTAAAGACACTTAGAAATGGGAGAACATGTTTTTTTAAGACTTCAAGCATACAAATATTTGTTCTTCAAACAATAAAAGAAAGATAACAAATTAACACCTACGAACTATGGTCCTTATTCGGTGTTATGAATAATTAAAAAAATAGTTTACAAATTGGAGTTACCTCTTTCTTGACATGTACATTCAGTCTTTCACATTTCTTATTTATAAATGATATTCAATAATAAATTTTTAATCAAAACTTAATTCTGAAATCTCAATAAAAAATAAAATCAATTTAAAACCTAAATAACCACTTATAACAGAGCAAGAAACTACAAACTTAGATAGTTACTAAATGCCTCATCCAGTAAAATGACTCACTAATAAAAAAATATAAACTTAGAAATATACATAAGGTCCACCACTAATAGGCATTGAGAACATCCCTTTTAAATAGGAGAGACACGTTAAATCCCTAAAATGACCATTTTATGTCATTATAATAGTTATAATTCTATTGACTTCCTATTACTCTAGAGTGCTCTTTATCTCTTAAAAATATATCAAGGAGATAACTTGGAGTAAGAGGTTACCAAAAAAACAAAAAAACAAAACTTCTTATTCATTCACTTTTTCATTTAATTTTAGTGTTATTAAACTGATTTTTTTATATTTATCTGATTATATAATCCATAGCACTTAAAAGTATAAGAAAAAGTTGAACAACTATACTAAATAAAACCACATTATCATGAATACCCTTCAGAAAACGATTTAAAACAAAAGCGAATAAAAATAAAAAATAAATTTGTTAATTATTTTAAAGTAATTTTTATTTATAATTGTTATTTTATTAGTTTAACATGTTTTGTATTTAATATATTAAAGTATTCCATTGTCTATAAATTGAAATTGAGATGTTTATAGTGCGATTTTTTGCAAGTATTTTTGGTAATTTTTTCCAGTTTAATTTGTCTAAAATCTGGTAGGAATTTATTAAAATCACAAGTTTGATGGTAACTCTTGCACGATCAAAGTGCCCATGGATTTTTCACCGCGCTAAATACAGTAAAAAAATAGTTTAAATAACACATTAAGATTTCACCTCAATTTTTTTGACTAGCACTAGAAAGTAAAAAAAATCATACTAAAAACAACTCTCATTTTAAAAACCACTCAACATATATTACTAAATTTATTGTTGAACTTTTTATTAAAGTAGTTGAGATTTATCTTTGATTTAAGAGTTTTTTTTTTGTTTATACTTAAAAAATAGAATAATAAATATACAATTAAAAATGAAAGTTATAAAAGTTATAATTATTTTTTAATATTTAATTTATTGTTTTTAAATTATTAAAGAAAATAATTTTTAATAAAATAAATTATATTCATTAAATTATTAAAAGTTATATATTTAAATTAATTTTTTTAAACATTTCAACTTACTCGTAATAATTTTATTTTAAATATATAATTATTTTTTGTTAATTAAAAATTATATATAATATATATTATATATAATTATATATATATATATATTATTATTATTATATTTTATAAAAGTTAAGAGTTGATGCTAATTTTCTTAATTCACTTTCTTTTGAAATGCAATAGTTTGGATTTTTTAACAAATTTGATTACCCCTATCATTAAAAAAATAATATAGTGAAGTGTGTGAATATTATTTTAAATTATATAATTATTTTTGTTAATTATAAACCATATATTTTTTATGTATAATTATTAAAAAGTCATTTGATGTTATTATTTTTTAATCTACTTTCTTTTGAGATGCAGCGGTTTGGATTTTTAACAAACTGGATTACTATATCATTTAAAAAAATAATATAGTGAATTGTGTGAAGATATTATTAGATAGAAGTGATGATATTTGTTGGTATTTTATTGGTCATTTAGAGAAATTTATTTGGAGTATTTCCACGTTTAAATGAAGTGATGATATTTGTTGGTATTTTATTGGTCATCTAGAGAAATTTATTTGGAGTATTTCCACGTTTAAATGTGGTTTAAATAGGTTATATTTCACATGTATTTCATGAGCAAAACCATGGGTTGGCATAAATCTGAAGTCTGAAAACCGCAAGTGACATGACTAAGTGAAGTTTATCGAAACCACTCTAACAATCCTCCCCTTAAACTTGACTCAAAGAGATAATTAACCTGGTCTCATTCATTCATCAACTATCTCACTTAAGATCTCACATTCCTTCCTCATGCTAGGATACCTATACACCTACCATCTTGGTACCTATCCAATTGGTCCTTTCAACAACTTGATGACTCCATGCGTCATTGTAGTACATGTATGCCTAATCAAAGTATTAAGGCCTTACAACAATCACATTCTCTTACACAACATGCATGCTTAAACAATAGATCTTACAACTTCCTTCGGAAATACACCTACCTTGGACCATTACGGTTTTCACAAAACATTATGGCTTTCATCACATGTTGTCTCCTTCATTAAACTTCAAGGCATTGACTCCATCTCCATTTTTAGTTCAATATGACCACTCTCTCACTACATCTCTAGCTTTGTTGATCCATAACTTGACCTAGCCTTTCAATATTATTTGCACTCACTAGATACAAGCAAACTCTCTTTAGCACAACTCATGTTCATTTACTAGACATAATTCTCCTTTACTAGGCCCCCCATAACATTTAGATGCACATACACACTATCTTCTTGTTTTCTCCTCCATGGTCTCCAAAACTTGTTTGCTACACTATTTTACCACTCTAACCGCACAACATATTTCCATGCTTATGCAACTTCCCTCTCAACAACAACTCTTTCTGCTACTCCTTCTTAAACCTCAACATTCGCTCTCTCTCTAGCAATATGCTCTTCTCTTAACAATGTCATTTGAGGTTCAATTTACATGGTAGAACCTTGCCACTATTTTGTTGTAGTCAAACACATTTGACACATCCTCGATTGCTTTGATGCTCTCCTTCTCATTCTCATTCTAAAATAGCGACTCCACATAACTTCAACCACTTCCCTAAAAATTAGGTATTTTGGTGGTTGTAGAAGTCTCCTCCAACTGAGTAGTGTTTGTCTTTGTCTCTATCTCATCACTTGGGGGTGTTGGCTTCTCCATCCTCTATTTAAGTCTCTTGTCTTATTTAATTTTACTAAACCACATCATTTTTCCAACTTCTTTAAAATTCTTTCTCTACACGATTCTACCCGATCTAAATTGATTATTTGACTCAAAATTTTCTTTCCTCTATCTCTATCAATTATTGTCTCTGTCTCTGTCTACTACACTAAAAAATGGTTGGTTTATGACCTCACACAACTGCCAAATTTGTCTACATAGTGATATGCCAATTATTACTGTAAACATATCAATGTCCTTGTTGGTAACTTCACATATCACTTCTGCTAGGTGACAACCTCCATTATGCCTCTAATACTTTTTCCTGTTAGTTCATCCACTAACACCACCATGCTAATAGATCTCAATTTTTGTAGATATCAACTTTAATTAGCTAAACTAGTGCCATCAGCCTCTCTACACCAACCTCTAGTGCCCAACACATGGAGACGTCATTTACCAAGTCCTATCTGATCTCATGTTCATAACCATTATTGCATCATGGCTCATCACATGTAATATATCTGTGCTCAAAATCACTCAATCCTTCTCCTTTTCATGGCTCATTGTCCATAAGAACCATCACAAAGGGTCAGGGCTTTAGTCCTTCAAGAAACCATTGGTGCTCTCAACACAACTTGCATGGATTTGGTACAACCATCTATCCCTACTTCCTTTTTCCATTCTTCTTGCTGCCTTTGTTGGGAAGCTTCTTATCAGTATTGGGAAGAATAAGCTTCTTTTATGTGTTGGGGATAATTTTGCTAGGAGATTCTTCTCAACAAGTTATTCTCTATCTCTATGACCATTTTCCATGCTCCCATGTTGTGCATTAAACTACCACCATCTACACGACCAGTCAATAACTAAGTTGCTCATTAAACAAGTCTCTTTCCTCCTCTCATCTCTTCTAGTTACTTAGGATACTCTTTTTTGACTATGCCTCCACACAAAAATCATTTTTTTATTTCTCACCACACCTTGCTCTAATACCAATTGTTAGGATCACAAAACACTCAGAGCAGTGGTGTTTTCTAAAGACACCATTGCTGGGATCACATTGGTTATCGGGACAAATTTACCTAGAGTATTTATGCCTTTAAATAGGCTATATTACACATAAATATCATGGGAAAAACCATGGATTCTCATAAACCTCATGCTTGAAAACTGCTAGTAACTTGACCAAGTCAAGTGTACCCGAACCGCCCTAACAGATGTTATGTAAATTATGGTATCAAAATCATATATTATGTATGATATGGAAAATTGTAAATATAAACATATTAAAGAAACAATGCAGTTTTTATTACTATTTCCTTATTTTGAATATGTTATACATACTGCTCAAAAGATTTTAGTTTGAGTGGTTTGGAGAACAATTTGTTTCTCCAGCTAAGTGAGTTCAAGTCTTTGAAAACATGTTGTAACCTGCCTCTTAGTGGCATTTATGAAATAGTTGTATTTGTTGTAATAGTGTTAGCCAATCTTTCGAAGTTATCGATTCTCCAAAGATTCTTGATACTATTAAAAAAAATATGTTACACATAGTAAATATTTTAAAACTTTGAAGTTATCGATTCTCCAAAGATTCTTGATACTATTAAAAAAAATATGTTACACATAGTAAATATTTTAAAACTTTATATTTAGTGATTATCATTTGATAATTTATCTTTTGATTTATTAAAAAAATAATAATATTTTTAAAAATATTATTTATAATAATTTAACAAAATGAATTAAATTTTATTTATTAAAAATAATAATATGTTTTTTAAAACTTTCTTTATTAAATAATTAACAAAATGAATACAATAAATTATATTAATTTTTTATTTAAAATAAAAGTAAAAAGTTATCTATATTTTTTATTTTTTTAAAGTAAAATAAATATTATTTTTTTTATATCAATACATTTATAACATTTTGATCCGTTAAAAAAATTGTTTCATATTAAGTTTTTTTATATAAAAAATAATAAATCTTTATATATGTTAATGATCAATTTAAAGAAAATAAAATAAATAGAAAGAGAAGAATAAATATGAGTAAGAGTCAAGAAATCCAAGATAAAGTGTTTTTCATCTTCAACCCTCTTAGTATCGCAAAGGTGACAAAATCTTTCGTCTCAAGGTGTTTTGGGAATTGGCCAATGCTCGGTTTCACTTCGTAGCTCATAAGAATTAGTTCTCATCCTCACAATGTTAATTTAACCTTGATGGCTAGATGAGGACTTTAACTCAGCTAGTAGATTCAAAAGAAATTTTGAAGACATAACTGAGACCTATTTGGTATCAAGCTAATCAAGCTTTGTATTTCCCAATACCTCATAATTTGTAATGGAATTAATAAGTGCCAAACATTTGGCCAGATGACTTGTATTCATGGGCGTGGTAGTAGTGTTGTGGATTATGTGATATCTGATAGCTATGTTCTCAATCATATTGTAAATTTTGACCTCCTAAATAACCACGAGTCTGATTTTGACCACAATCTTCTATCCTTAACTCTAAACATTGACATGCCCACCAGCCACATGTAAAATAATTGTGAGAATCAAAGGCATATTTATTTTGACATATGTAAAATGAATCTCTTCTTAAAGGAGTTAATAATGGATTCAAGTTTCTTAACGTATAATTATAACATTGATCACATTTAACACAATTTTACTACAACCCTTTCCACTACCATTAACAAGTTCTCTATCAAGATGTTGTATAAAAAGAATAATAATACTTCATATCCTTGGTATGATAATAATTGTAAAATTTCTAGGAAAGCGATTAGAGATGCTCCTAATGAAACTATAAATCTTGAAAAATAAGTATGTGTAAAGATCTTATCAAACGAAAAAATTTCCTATATAAATAAGAGGCAAGAACATCTTCTTCACCTTTCTAAAGTTGATTCTAGAAAGTTTTGGAGGAATATTCTTGTTCATAAAATGAATGAAAATAAATCGATCTCTTTAAAGAACTAGTATATTTATCTTAAGAATCTTTACAATTTCCTAGACACCATGGACAAACATCTTAAACACTTTTATAGAGGAGGATGTGTTTTCTTTGGAAGATGTGGAGTTTGGGATTAAGAAGCTAGCTACTGGGAAAGATAGGGATATTGAAGGCTACCAAGATGAACTTTTCAAAACGGGAAGATCTATCCTCATCCCTCATTTACACAAAATCCTCAATTTGGCAGTGAAACATGAATTAAGCCTTCGATGAAAAGCCTTATTATGCTTATCTTTAAAAGTGGGGATAAAAACATTCCCTCTAACTACAAGACCATAATGATCAACCACATTTTTTCCAAATTATATGGGCTCATTTTGAAAAAGAAGATTAAGCCTCTGGCTTAAAATCCATGGTGAAAGAGCTACAAGACAAGCTGGTTTTAGGGGACATCTATTGACCATCTTGTTTCTCTTAGGATCATTGTCGAGGAATGTAGAAATAACAGAACTAATCTCTTCTATTCTTTTGCTGACTTTAGAAAGTCATTTGACACAGTTCCTTGGGATAAGCTATGTCACATAATTGAAGAGATAATGGTTCTTATCGAGTTGAGAGTTTCTATGTCTAGGTTATACGAGAATGCTATTGCCAAGCTTAAGACCACCAAGCATTGGTTTGAATAAATTAAATGCAATATCAAAGTTAAGCAAGGGTGTCCTCTATTGCCTACCCTTTTTGGAATTTACATTGATAAGCTAGAAGAGTGTTTGGAAGCTATAGGATGTGATGGCCCCAATCTTGCTGGTATGGTCATTACTCTTCTCCTTTATGTTGGTGATATTGTTCTTCTAGCTAGAAGTCATGATGACCTTGATAAGCAGCTTAAAATCCTTGATGATTATTGCACCAAGATGGGTATGATTGTTAATACCGACAAGACTAAAGTTGTGATAATTAAATCCAAAAAGGTCAACTATGATAATTTCATTTATGATAAAATTTACTTGGGGAAGGTTTCTTCATACACATATTTAGGCATTGGCATTCATCGTTAATTTAAAAGGAATGATAGCATTGAGAAAATGATGGTAGGAGGATGGAAATCTTATTATGGACTTGAAAACAATTGTAAGTTGACTGATCTTTGTGTATGGAGTAAAAAAAAATTCCTCTTTGAGACTCTCATCACCCATGTTATATTATATGGATATGAGTTTTGGGGCTACAATATATCTAGAGAATCGTGGAGGAAGATTGAGTTGATCCAAAAGAAATTCATAACCTACAACCTTAAGATTAAAGGGAATACTCCCTACCCTATCCTCTTTATTGAAGATAGCCTTTCCCCCATTGAAATAATAGCTATGTTTAGGTATCTAATGTATACTAATAATCTTTACAACAGAAAAGCCAAGAATTTCCCCAAAATTGCTTCTAACTCTAACCAAAACCCCCACCTCTATCTCAAGCGAGGTTGGCATAAGGATACCCAGTTTGGCTCAACTATAGGGGGATAAAGGAGGATATCATCTTGGAGAATAAGTATAATATTAAAAATAATATTACTTCCAAATTTAAGGATAAGTTTTGGGATGATAAGGAATTAGAAGGAAAAGGGAAGCTAAGGTATTATAAGGAGGTGATCAACCCTATTCTTGTTAACCATAATTATCTTTTTGTATTAACCAGTGTTAAGAAGAAAATGAACATCGCGAAGATAAGAACTAATTCTCATAAGCTTTGAAATGAATCTGGGCATTGGTAAATTCCCAAAGGACCTTGAGATGAAAGAGTCTATCACCTTTGCGATACTAAGAGGGTTGAAGATGAATTTTTTTTCTCTTGGATTGCCTAGCTCTTACTCACATCTGTTCTCATTTCCAAAACCTCTTCCACACTACCTACCTTCTTGAATTTTTAATTCAACAAAACTTTAGTGATTTGAGAGTGCTTTTCTCCTTTATTTTTTATCATAGAAATAAAATATTAAAGAGTCTCAATTAATTTCTTACTTTCAATAGACCATATTGGTCTTAGTGCGTCGTCATCGTCGTCGTCGCCACCAACACCACCACCATCACCGAGAAAAATTGGTCTTCTAATTGCGTAAAATTTTGTAAAGGCCAAGGAATTCTCTA
The DNA here is from genome assembly GCA_000404065.3 of Pinus taeda. Classification (NCBI taxonomy): domain Eukaryota; kingdom Viridiplantae; phylum Streptophyta; class Pinopsida; order Pinales; family Pinaceae; genus Pinus; species Pinus taeda. Next base: position 82,222 of record APFE030465486.1, on the reverse strand, counting down.
AATCAACAATTACATTGCAGAGGCCAAGGAGTTATCTATATCAACAATTTCTCTAAGCCAAGGCTCATTGGATTTAGTGGACATCTTACTCAGTAGATGACAAGGGTGGAGTTATTGTGAATTTAATGTTGTTTTATTTTTATTTTTTTAAAGCAGTGTTCCACTCTCTAAGGAAAAATACTAGATAGCTGTGTGAGTAAAACACATTAATATTTTCTTCTTCTTTTTATCATTATTGTTATTTTGTATTTAAGATTATATTGTGGAATTTGTGTTAAAAATTAAAGATCACAGTAGTACAAATGAAGAGGGCTGAATTTTTTTGAGTAGCTTAATTAGTAGAAAAAAGTCATCCCTTTTTTTATTAATTATTTTCCAAATTTTGTAAACATTTTCTTCAAATTCATAGTTTCATTCAATTGATAGGAATTTTGACTATTAAACTTTGACCTAAAAGATTTTGGTACATTTGAAGATGACTTAGTGTTATTTTATTTTATTTTTATTATGATTTTTCATTTTTTGGAAAAAAATTGTAAGTTCTATTTAAGAAGAGGAGAATTTATCTTTTGCACATGATTTTTGCTTTTCCAAACCATCCAACTAGTCATATTTCACACCTAGTTGATAGGAATTTTGACTACTAAACTTTGACCCAAAATATTTTAGTACATTTGAAGATCACTTGGTATTAAAAATTTATTTATAAAATTATTAACTTATAATTTTTCTTTTTTTATCTTAGGAAAAAGTTGTCAATTCAATTCAAGAAGAGGATAAGTTATCTTTTGCAAATGCTTTTTTCATTTCCAAACCATTCAATAAAATAGTTGTTTAACATAGTAACTCAAAAAGGACCCTATTAAATCTATACTAGACAAAAACTAGTAGATCCAATTCATGTATATACATCTACAAACAATATATATTTGGAATAGTGACTCCCAAAAAATCTTAACACTACTAAACAATCTCTTGTTAAATGTTCAAGGAATATACCAAGGACATATTTACAGGAGGGGCCATCCTTTTCCCTACGGGACACTCATCAATACCTTTGAATGGAGTTTCAGAATAAAGACTAATAATAGAACATAAGCATATACATTATTGAAAGGATTACGTCATGCTCTTAATATACATGGCATGAAACTTAGTGATCATTGATTCTTTATCATTCTGCATATGATCTCCAAAAATATATGCCTAGCTTCCATCATTGCAACAGTTTATCAAATATGTAACTACTTTGAAGCTCTAGAGAGACATCACAGTCTCCATGCACGCAATTCTCTAGTTGATATGAAGGCCAACAATGCAATTGACTAAAATTAGGGGTCTTTAATTATCAATTATCAATGTCCTCACAAATCTATCCCATAATCACCACATTTAATCACATGCATCTTGGTAGATGGTTACAACCCCTCCATGATTATAGGAAAAGGATGATAAGACTTATAAGACCCAACATTATTATTCACTCCCCTCCCATACACACTATTGAATCCCCTATAATGGCTCCCATAGTTCAAGGTAGGATAATAACTAGTTGGAAAATTCTAGATCTGTCACCCTTCAGTTCTCTATAGTAGCTTCAGGCCTTCATGTAGTTGAATTTTCGATTCATTGCCTTGATCTTCGTTATCCCCTATGGGTAGAAAACAGCTCCTTTTTTTAGACTAGTGCAATTGGCATTTGTGAGGTCCCATCCTCTTTAGACATTTTAGCAACTCAATTTTCCCAATCCTTGGATCCATTCCTCCATTTTGTTATTATTGAAGTGTTATCCTCAACCATGGAATGTTGATAGCTTGATGAGATAAGATAGTTTCTACAATGCCACAATAAATGTACTTGATAATACTTGACAATTCAACCTGAATGGCACAAGAAGCATGAACCAGTGGGAAATTTGACAATAAAATAATGTTGGGGATTTTGTGGAAATTTAGTACACTAGAAAATGTACGTATTGGAGCACAATCATAACCACCTTCAAACCCACCTTTAGCATTGTAGTTATGGCCCAATGCATAAGTTTCAGTCAAGACATAGGAAGAAGGTCAGACACAACTAGTGTTGGGATCTTCTAGTATGGCCGAAAGTAAAAGTGACAACTCATCATCTCCAAAATCCAAACAATATGTGTAATGTTTTGATGACATAGTTGAAATTTTTACTTCTCTTTATCCTTCATGTATTGTGGTCCCCTTTTGTTTTTTCATGACCAATTTTGGTGGAATAAGTTATATGTGAATCAAGTAACATTTTTTCAAAGGTTTAAAACTATGGTCATATTGAGACTTCTCTAACTCATATGATTCACAACATTGAGGTGAGCCATAATTGTTGTATTTTTATTATAAATTTTAGCTTCAACATTTTTAATTAGTACAAAATTTATGATTTCTTATTAAAAAACAAATTCAAAAAATATACATATTGTGATATATAAGACAAATACAAATCACTATAAAGAACATGTGGACTTTCTACAAAGCTATTACCCTATCATTAATGAAATATAAAAAGAGAAATCATAATGAAATAAAACTATATGGATTATTTAAATATGAAATAACCAAACATAACCATGAACTTCATCATATTACTTTATTTTTGACAAATTTATAATTATTAAAAAAAACACAAAACTATTTTTAAAAGAAATTTTCTTCATTTTAAAACTCTCTATATGCATAAAAGAAAAAACAAATTAAAAATTTTGCTTTTCAATATTCAAATTAAAAAAAAATGTTCATCATAAATTTCCCTTCAACCCTGTAACTATCATAATTAATCACTATTCAAACTCAAAAATATTTAAAATAAATTAATAATCACATTAATTAATTAATATTTATATTAAATAATTTTAAATTACTTTTAATAAATAATAATCAATTTTTTTAACATTTAATTATAATTATTTAATTAAAAAATCATCACCCATCCACACCACAAAATTAAAATATTAAAACTCTTTATTAGAGAAAACACTTCTCCATCCATCCACATATTACTAACAAACAAGCAACTATTATCTACTCCTTAGGTTGGCTGTAGTCCAATGGTTATATGCGGAGGCTTGGTCTCTACAAACTCTAGTATAATCTCAAACAAGATTATGTACTCCTTAGGTTGGATGTAGTCCAATGGTTATATGCGGAGGCTTGGCCTCTACAAACTCTAGTATAATCTCAAACAAGATTATGTAGACATGACAAAATCTCAAACAAGATTATGTAGACATGATATTGTTCTAGGTGCAATATTTTCAACAAAAAATATAAAGTATAAAGACTATTTACTCACTATCAATTTATTAATTTTTTTAAAATCAACAATTATTTTGTACATATTAGTACCACAAAATACACAAACAAAAACTTTTAAAAGAAATGAATATTTACCTGGGATCAAGTCAACTCAAAATTCCTCAATAGATAATGAAATTAAGCAAAACATTAGATTTTATTAGAACTTGACTTTGTAAAACAGCTCATTCAAAGAGAAATTATAATATTAATCATGTAAGCATAACATATCACAAACCCCAACTATTAAAAAATAAATTTGATTGAATTTGAACTTGTCCCAATATCTACTCCCAATTTTAAAAACCATCCACTAATAAAAAAAAACCATCGAAATTGCCACAGCAGGCCATCCGCTAATAAAATAACCGTTGAAATTGCCCAAGCGTGAACGAAGCATTGATGACGATCAAAGCGATGAGAAGCTCCATCATTTCACAACTAAAATATTACATTTTTAATTTGACCCAGCTAACATTCATTATTTAAATTTATAAGAATTTAAACTATATGACCACCAACACCGCCAATGTCCAATAGTAGGACAAATTATATGACTGACGCTAGAATGAGATGACATATTTGAAAGGTCTACTTCCATTGTCCATTTAAGAGGACTTTATCCATCATCAATCCAAAAAAACTCTTGAAAGTAATATATTTCATTTTTTTTTTATAATAATTGGATTAAAAATAGCACGCTAGATGTGAGTAGATGTGAGTAAGTATTATAAGGGAGGTATTTTTAGTGTGATTTTTTGGATTTTTCACTGGTAATTTTGTGGAAAAATTTGAAGTGAAATTTTGATTTGAGTTATTTAAACTAGTTTTTTGAGTGTAAATATGGATTCAGCATCCTTAAAAACTCCTAGGGAACTTGGATTGTGCATGCTTATCCATCAAACTTGTGATTTCAATAAATTCATGCAGGATTTTAGAGAAATTAGATGAGAAAGCTTCCAAAAAGTCGCACTAAAGACAACTTGTATTGTAAGTGTAAGATGTTTGTTTAATGTGGTGCATTTTATATGTCATTAAATCTCGGTGCAAAGTTTGTGAAATTTTCTTAATATGTTTCAACATGTGTTGTTTATTGAGGCCGTAAATTTGTTTGACCAGTCAAATATTGTTGGAATTCAACAAAAAAAAATCAAAAAATTTGGAAGTAGGAGTGTTTGAATCGTGTTTTTGATGGTGGAAATGAATTCAACACCATAAAAAATACCTAGGCATCCAGAATCTTGAAGTTTGATCGATGTAACCTCAATTCACAAAAAATTCTGTTGGATTTTCCATGATTTTCTGTGCAAATTTGAAGTCTGGTTAGCCTGCGATGTTTCAACCTACTCACAGGCTTCTTTGATGGTGCGACAATTACTACCAGAGTGGATGTGGGGCACCTCTTCAAGGGAACTTAAGTTTACATTTGTATTGGTCTTGTGGCCCTGGCCGAGAGGCTCATGCTACAACCCAATATGGGGATGTGTAAGTCCATCCTTATGGGCCCCATTTAAAATAAAAATAAAAAATAAAAATTAGGTTCTAAATAAAAAATAATGTGAGCTATAAGAAAAAAATGAATAAAAGTAAAAAATGTATGAGTAAGATGTTTAAGTCATATACTATTCAAATATATTTCAACAATAAATTTAAATAAACTATTTGAAGATCTGTGTTAGTAATTTATGTCAATATCAACTTCATATATATCTATGTGTAGAAAAACAATTGTTAAAATAAAACATTTTAATGTTGTATATAAAAAAATATTCAATGTGTGTTATCAATAAAATATTGTAATAAGAATTAATATTGAGATATACTTAAAAATATATTAATAATAAAAAACCATTTTAACTTGTGTGATAAAATGTCTGATGTATATGTGTGAATTAGGTATATTTATATTTATTTAATTTTTTTGTATATATATCATTAAAAAAATGAAATTTTATGGTTAAAATATTTATTTGGTCATACATATATTCTATTTAGTATTGAAAAATACAATTTAAACAATCAACAATATTCATTGTATTTTGTACTCTAAAAAAGTTAGAAGTTTACAGGTGAAGAAATTTGATCGCTTAAATACTTACTTAAAATGAGTCTATACAAATACAAACACATCGACTGAAATCACTACTCTATGGGAATTGCTACTCTATACTAGGAGAATTGGTTTCCATATTTTGCATATTTATAATGATTCAAAAGTTTCTTTGATTTCCTCTTACAGTGAACATATATACTCCATATTCATTTTTTCTCGCACTATGTATGGGAGTTTGCAGATAGAGATAGTGATCAATTTTGCTCAACGTGCTTTTACTTATTTGGATATTGCTCTCTGGCTTAATATAGAGGTTGTAACCAATTTCTTCACTTTAATACAAAATATTTTTTAAATATAATATTTAAAAATAAAAAATTAATATAAAAATATGGAAATATTTTGTAATATGTATATAAAAAATATTTTTGTCTTAGTAAATTAAAAAAATAAATAATTATTTTTGAAACTTTATAATTAAGATTAAATAAATAAATATTAACAATTATCGTCATTACTTATCATTGTAAATTTATTTATAGTAAAAATTAAAAATAATGATGATGATTAACGTTCACTAAGATCAATATCCTCCATCGTACTCTGAAAATTAGAATGGATGTGAGTAAGAGTTGGGCAATTCAAGAGAAAGTGCTTTTCATTTTCAACCCTCTTAATATTGCAAAGGTGATAGACTCTTTCGTCTCAAGGTGTTTTGGGAATTGGCCAATGTATGATTTGATTTCACTTTGAAGCTCATGAGAATTAGTTCTTACCTGGGCAATGTTCATTCTCTTCTTAGCATTGGTCAAGACATAAAGATAATTCTGGTTTTCAAAATTGGGGTTGATCACCTCCTTATAATCTGTTAGCTTCCCTTTCCCCTCTAGCACCTTATCGCCCACAACTTATCCTTAAGTTTGGAAGTAATAATATTTTTAATATTATCCTTATTCTTCAAGATGATATCCTCCTTTACCACCTAATGGTCTAGCCATGACTGAATATCCTTATGCCAACCTCATTTGAGTCGAAGATGAGACTTGGCTAAAATTAGAGGCAACTTAGGAAACCTCTTAGCTTGCATGTTGTATAACTTTTTCTTAGATATGAGATACCTAATCATAACCAAGCTTTCAATAAGGAAAAACTAACTTTAATAAAAAAAATAAAATAAAGAATATTTCTAAATGTAACTTATTTAAGAACATTTTTTACTGATTTAATTTTTTTGAACTCTTTATTCCATTCTCCTAAATATTTTTATCCAAATATAGCTAATATTAATTAATATAATATTTTTAAATTTTTTGAATTTCTTATTCCATTCTCTAAACATTTTTTATCTAAATATAAACTATATTAATTAATAATAATATCTTTAATTTTTCAAACAAAATTAAAATTAGAAAAAATTAATATTTCTTTTCTTTGACCTAACATTTCATGTCGACATGAAAATAATTAAATATAAATTGGAAAGTATGTATTAGTTAATATTTTAATTAAACTAATATATTAGTTTTAATAATTAATATTATAATAATTTTATTAATTTATAAATAATAAAAAAAACAATATTTTTAATTTATCAATAATATAAAATTGAGTAATAATTTAATAATAATAAAAATGTGATTTTCAAGTTAATTACCAAACCAACTAATGACGAATTGAAAAATCAAGTTAGACCATGCCAATCATAAATTTAGTGATAGTCAAAATATAGGGTTATCTAGCTCTATTATGATGGTTTCTTTTGTTGTTATTGTATGTATCTAGACTTTGGTTGATAATATATTTTATTATTCATAATGATATTTTACATGTTAATAATTTATTATTTGAAAATATTATAGGTTTTAACCTTGTATAGAAATTCCCTGCAAATAAATTTTTAAAAACAGAAAATAAATAATGGCGAAAGCATAAAACATAAAACATATGTACACAGAGATTTTCCCTTAAATCCCAAAACCGGGCCTACCAGTTTGGTTTTTCATTATATTCCTTTCAATGTTACAATACACACACACACACACACACACACACACACACACACACATATATATATATACATGCCGAAGCATCCATAAACCCCAATCTATTAACCCTGGATTAGAACATAACTATAGTTCCCTTCACCGAATCTACAAAATACCATGGGTAGAAAACCATCATGCCTAAAACCATGTACGAAAACCGTGCACGAAACCATAGGTAGGTCCTTCCACCTAATATAGGGTCTAAGTTTTTTTTCCCGGGGCTGCTGCATACCCCATGCAAGGGGGCTACTACCCTCTTGCAAATCCCTCGGCTAGGGGGGATACCCCCCCCGTGACCTCTCTACTGCACCCGATGCAACGAAGGGGGCGCTTGCCGCCCCACCTCTAACCCCTCGACTAGTCATGGAAAGAATATAACAAACAACCAACATTCTCCCACTTGTTATTTTCTTCTCCAGGAGGGGGTCAAAAGAGAGCTTAGTCATTGGTCCAATTGTGCAATGCCCATTGTTTCTCTACACCAAGAAAACTTCTCATGGATCATAAACTTTGTCAATGCATTTGCAGTATTCTTCAAAGTGTCCAACGTTACCAACAACACCTTTTTTTCCTCAACCACATCCCTTACAAAGTGATATTGAACATCACTGTGCTTTGCCTTTGAATGATAAGTAGGGCTCTTTACCAAGAAACGTGCATTTTGGCTATCATAGTCTATCCTTATAGCTCGCTATACCAACCCCATACTTGAACACAATCCCTTCAACCAAAATGCTTCCTTGCTTGCATGAGTGGCTACCACGTATTTTGCCTCTGTAGTTGAAGGTGCCACTACAGACTATCTCTTACTCATCCAACTGACTACACCTCCAAATCGGTTAAAGACATACCCACTTTTAGATATTTTCTGATCCAGATCTCCAACCCAGTTTGCATCAACAAAGTCACGGATGTACAATACTCTATCCAATCCTGGTCTTCCTTGGTAACACATACTATAATCACTAGTGCCACGCAAATACCTGAAAACCCTCTTCACTATTGTCCAATTTGATATAAACCTACTCAATTCTCCCACTGCATGTGTAATTTTTAGTCTAGTATAAACCATTGCATACATCAGGCTACCGATTTCACTTGCCTATGGAACACGAGACATGTCCTCTTCCTCTTCTTGTGACTTGGGACACTGTTCAACAGATAAATTTACACCTACAAGAATAGTAACCTTCACCGGTTTACTATCCTGCATATTAAACCTCTGTAGTATTGTCTCAATGTACTTTCGTTGGTTTAACCAGAGCTTCCTCTTTGCCTGATCTCGTTTAATTTCCATTCTCAAAATATAGTTTGCAACACCAATATATTTCATGTTGAATTTGGAGGACAATTAGGTTTTCAAATCCTGGATAATTTCTTTGTTATTTCTAATCAACAACATATCATCCACATACAAGACCAAATAAATAACACAGTCACCAATTAATTTTAAATACATAGAGTGATCTACTTTGCTTCTAGTGAATCCAAGTCCCCATATAAATGTTTCAAATTTCCGATACCACATCGTTGGTTATTGTTTTAACCCATACAAAGACTTTTTTAACTTGCATACTAGTTCTTTCTTACCCTTCATTGCAAAGCCTTCAGATTGCTTCATGTAGATATCTTCTTCTTGATCTCCATGAAGAAATGTTGTATTCACATCCATCTATTCTACCTTAAAATCAAAAGCATCCACAATAGATAAAAGTAATCTAATAGAAGCTACCTTGTCAACAGGGGAAAAAATATCACCAAAATCAATTCCCAGCACCTGGGAATAACCTTTTCTACCAACCGAGATTTGTATTTCTTCACCTTGCCTTTTGCATTCATATTCTTCTTAAACACCAATTTGCTTCTAATGGGTTTCCTTCTAGCTGACAACTCCATGAGATCCCAAGCCTCATTTTCGTCCAAAGATGTCATTTCATCAACCATGGCGTCTTTCTAGAGTTTTCCATCCTCTGAATCTACTGTCTCCGTGACAGTTTTTGGATCATCATTAGTAATAGATAAAGCAAAATTTGCAAAAAAAATTAGATGGACTATACCTTTCTAGTTTCCTTCTTTCTCAAATTGATCTTCTCACAGCTGGAATTTGTGGTTCTTCAGCTTCTGATTCCTATTCTGTACTAGAGTCTGATTTTTCCTCCTTAAGCTCAAACTCTATCTTCTTAGTTTCCTTTGGTAGGAATTCATATTTAATAAAATCTTTCACCTCTCTAAACTCCACATCTCACTTTTACACAACCTTCCTTATTTCTAGTTTCCAAATCTTATAACTTTTTAAACCATCCTTATACCCAATAAAGATGCACCTTTTAGATTTACTATCCAACTTGGTTATTTTCTCCTTTGGAACATGTACATATGCATCACAATCGAATACCCTTAGATTTGAAAGGGAGGGTTTATTACCAGTCCATACCTCTTGTGGAGTCTTAACGTCCAATGCTGATGAAGGTGATCTGTTGACCAGGTAACATGCAGTCTCCATCGCATATGCCCATAATTGTTGTCCTAACCCAACACCACTGAGCATGCTTCTTGCCTTTTCCATCAACATCCTGTTCATTCTTTCTGCAACTCCATTTTTAAGAGTTGTGTATGGGGTAGTCTTTTGCAATGCTATACCACACTTCTTCCAGAACTCTTCAAATTCCTTCTTGCAAAACTCTCCACCATTATCTGTTCTCAACACCTTTATCTTCTTCTTTGTCTAGTTTTCCACCAGAGCCTTGAATACTTTAAACCTGTCAAAGACTTCAGATTTCTTCCTAAGGAAATATATCCATGTACTCCTTGAGAAGTCATCTATAAATGATACACAGTACACAAACTTACCCAGTGATGGAACCGACATAGGTCCAAACACATCACTGTGAACAAGCTCTAATACCCCTTTCACCCTCTTAGCACCAAAGGGGAAACTCACTCGATTTTGCTTCCCATATACACAATGTTCACAGAAATCAAAATCCAGTGAGAAATGAGACATACCTTCTACCATACCATTACCATGAAGTATTCGAAGGCTCTTCTATCCAATACATCCAAGCCTTTGATGCCATATCATGGTCTTTTCTCCAGAGACCACAAGATTTTCTGCAGTGCTACCTAAAAGCTTGTACAAAGTTCCAATTTGAACTCCCCACATCAATATCAGTGATCCTTAGCCATCTTGTAGGTATCTTTCTTGAACACTATTTTTACACCTGCATCATCCATCTTACTTAAAGAAATTAGATTTCTGGCCAATGCACGAATATGCAGAGCATCCAAAAGTGTTCTAATCCTTCCACCTTGCAACTTTAGCTTGAATTTTCCACGTCTGATGATTCTAGACTTTCTATCATCCCTTAAGAAGACATCACCACCACCATATTTCTCATACTTGCAAAACCACTCCTTGTGGGGAGTGAAGTGAAAGGATGCACCTGAGTTAATCAACCATGCATCATGATCTACATGTGTACTTTAAGAAGAAGCCAAGTACACATCCCCACCTTCATCTAAGGTGGGTTTCTCCTTTATAGAAGTAGCATCATCAGATCCCTTTCCTTTATCAGGAGTTTTAGATCTATAATCCTTTTTGAAGTTCCCTTCCTTTCCACATTTCCATCAAAACTTTACAGGCTTCCCTAAAGATTTAGATCTCCCACTTGAGGACTTATTTTTATTTCTGTTATGTGACCATCATCGTACAAACAAGGCATCACCATTCTGGCCCTCCATATTTTTCCATCTCATCTCCTGAAACAAAAAGGAGGAGACTATTTCATCCAACTGCAAAGTAGTTGTATTGCTACCTATTGCAACAACTAGACTATCCCACAAATATGGTAGAGAAGACAATAAATTGATGCACTTATCTTCATACAAAATTTTAATATCAAGAGATAACAATTGGCTTACGACAATATTGAAGGAGTTCAGATTGTCTGTCACTAAGTCTCCATCCTTCATCCTCAGGTTGTATAACTTTTTCCATAGGAGCAATTTATTCACCAAAGACTTAGATTGGTACAAAGTCCCTAACTTGTCCCACAAAGCCTTCGATGAAGCTTCCCCTGATACATTCAACAATACTAAATATGAGATACACAACTGTATTATGCTTTTTTCTTTTTGATCCAAGTTCTTCTAGTTTTCATCGGACATTGTTGTTGGTTTAGTACCCGAATCTACCATGATCCACTAATGTTTATCCACTAGCAGATCCTCCATCTTGAGTTTCCACACTTCAAAACCGTGAACATTAAATTTATCGATCTCTATCTTTCCACTGCTTGCCATCTTCTTTCACTGCAAGAATTGATCTCATAGATCTCCCACTGAACAATGTCTACCACAGGCCCGATCAAAACCCCTTAGCAGCAAAGGCGTACCCGTAAAGCTAAAATGACTTAGCTACCATATGTAGGTTTTAACCTTGTACATAAATTACTTGTAAACAAATTCTTAAAAAGATAAAATAAACAGTGATGAGGTTATAAAACAATAAAACAAATGTATACAGATATTTTCCCCTGGATCCCAAAATGAGACTACTAGATTGATTTTTCATTATATTCTTTTCAATGTTACAATACATATATATACATGCTGAAGCATCCATAAACCCAAATCCATTAACCATGGATTAGAACATAACCATAGTTCCCTTAATTGGATCTACAAAATACCATGGGAAGAAAACCATCATGCCCAAAACCATGTGAGAAAATCATGCACAAAACCATAGGTAGATCTGCCCACCTAATATAGGGTCCAAAGAATACAACACACATTTTCAAATTAGTTATAAACAAACTAATGACAAACGGAAAAATAAAGTTAACCACGCCAATCAAAAATTTAGTGATAAAGAAAATGACATTGTCAAAATATATGGTTATTTAGGTCTATTATGAATGTTTCCTTTGTTGTTATTGTATGCATCTAAACTTTGGTTGATAACATATCCCATTATGCAGAATGATATTTCACATGTTAATATTTATTACTTGAAAATATTGTATTTGGCAATTTAATCTCTAATTTAATAAAGATTAAAAGGGGTGTATTAAATCTCTACTGATTGGAAAAAATGACCATATCAAGACTTTAGAAATTACCTGGCCAAAGACCCCAATTAGAACCCTTTCCATTTAGGATGATGATTTCGACTCGTATGTGGGCTTAATTGCCACCTGGAAGTTTCTTCAAAAATGGAGACTTCCTGATATGCTCTCCTAAATGAAAATATAATGTAAGGTAATATGCAAACAATAGAAAGAGCTATCTATCATTAAAGATAACTTAATCTATCTTATCTTGATTAAGGAAATGAATATTCCTAGCCTCAATCAAAAGAAAAGGAGAAACATACAAGGATTGAACATAGGGTTAAGATGAACTAACAAGTCATAGAAACAATTCATATCACCTAAAACAATTTGAGCATATATGCATATATAGTTATATAATAAGTAGTTACCAAATCCTTATATGCACATACTTAGATTTAGATAACTATGATTGCATTTAAGATATAAATGTACTTGTCATATAATGGAAATAGTTAATATAATATAACAATAATTAGAATAAAGACAAGCATGTAATTAGACTGCTAAACAATTATCAACTAACACATACAAGTCTACTTGAATACAATATTCAATGTTGATTTAAAACTAGCCAACTGTGTAAAGATAACTTAATATTAGTTTTAAATAAGCATAAATCGATATAAAATTAACAATAGAGATAAATCAAACAACAAACACTTATATGGAACATAAGAAAAATCAAAATTGAATGACATATATATTCATAGTCAAATATGAACAACAATGCTCTTATTGGTTATGAAATAAAAATCTCTTGGGTCTAGTTTAGCAGGTAGCTAAGTTCATCCAAGAAACTCCCCCTACAATATTGCAAATTCCTTCTTCTTTTCAGAGAATTGGAAACGCCCCTCTCTTATACACATCTCAATTATATAGTCATGCAATTTAATTCAAAATAGAGAGATGTTTCAAGACAATTCATGAAGATTTGTTTTCTCATTTTTCAAGAGTTGGTAGATCTGATTTTAGCTCAGAGATTTCATCTCACTAATCCTAATATTCCAACTGGTGTTTGCCTTAAAAAATTCCTACAAAAATCTCAACCAATTTATTAATTAAAAACCATGTCAAAATCAAAAGCCAAAACTTAGATGTAAAACATTCAAAACTAATCCTTGTAAGAAAAATTAATTCAATTAAAAATAGAATCCTAAATTTGATCCCAAATCATTTTTTGTTGTTGCATTATTGTTCAATTGATGACATTTTAATGTGGTACAATCAAGAAGATGCTGTGGCAGTCAAAATTTTCCTAAAAATCCACACAGAGATCTTAGTTTGTTCCAGATTTGTAGCCCTTTTTTATTGAATTTTAGGATCATTTATATTCTAGATTTTCCTAAAAAATTTCATCCCATATTTTTCTTCTCGATATAATCTTTCTAACGAGGTATCGTGGGCTAATTTTGTGCCCCGTAGCATGAGATATGGCCTTTGGAAGACAAAGTCCTATAAAATATTAGGTGCATTATGGTTAACGGTTGGTGCATTTTATCAAACATTAAAAAATTAAAAACTATAGTCCCATATTCATGGGGGAAATGAGAATGAAATGATATGTGTTTATATTATTATGTTCCTCCATCATAGTTTGTGTGAATAATGAGGGCACTATGGTGGAGGGTGCACTTGTATATGTTTTAGCCGATATGGAGAGTTAAAATTGAGAAATAAAATATAATAAATGAACTCAAACTAAAAACCTTCATGAGTAGAACATACATGAATAATTAAATTAAATAAATAAATGTAACTTTGGAACCACATCACCCAACCCTCTCGATTGTCCATATCATTCCATATGTATTTAGAATGCACTATGAAAAATCCCCAGGGACTTGGGATTCGATTGACCAAGTTCAACCTGACCTAAGCTTCCCTTGCAATGATTGATCCAATATTCTTGTGATACTAGCATTATCCAATATCTTTTCTTCGGTTGATGTTAACAAAATTGTATGAAAGAGCATGTAAAAACCATATGTGCAAACAATTAAAGAAGAAGCAACACAAAGGAGACCATAAAGTCAATGCACACAAAGGGTTTGATAATGGAGTTTGTCCAATGCGGACTATGTCTCCAAGCCTTGCTTTGATAGTGGGGATGCCACTTCATTCATCTCAACAAAAATGAAAATCAGTACGTGGAAAAATACATCATTATACCTCCAATCCTAGGAGTGACTTGAAGTTCCACTATTCAAAACACAACAATCACAACACTAACAAGTTTGTCTCGATGTTTTGAGAATTTTGACTATAAACATGACCAACTTCTGAAAGGTACATTACTGTCTCGATCTTTATGCCCAATAATTAATAAAACATGAGGAATTCTACCACGAGCCTTGAGATCTACTGCTTAAATCCAAAATTTAACTACACCAATGAAATCCTAGTGAAATTTTGAGTAAAATTAGAATAAACTCAGCTATATTTTGCCACCATCATCTCTGGACCCCGTAGAGTATATTCAATATTCCACAAAAACATCTAAAAGGAATATTCTAAAAATATTATAGGTAATATTCCCATGAAATATACCTTTCTTGAAAATTATGCTATAGGGTTCTTCCTCCTAGAAATCCAGTGTGTCAGTGTTCTGCACTATCATGGTTCCACTACCCACACATTGTTCCATCTAGCCTACGCTCGACATTCTGCTCTCTTGTCCACCCCCCTGTTCACTCAATTGGAAAATGATGAGTTTATGTAGGAGGATTCCAAATGACATTACAAGGTCCACCCAACTGGCACACCAGTTGGCACAGTGTATTATAGGTTGTTGGGTGCGGTGGGGTCACGGGGTCAACTCTCCTGCCGACCCATTTTTATATACCAAACAAATATTTAAAACACTCTACCGACAATGTTTTAAAACCTATTGATTAATTGAGACCACTTTTTATACCATTGCTAACATTTCATTGAGCCATCGAACCATTGAATTAAACTGCCAATTGATTATTGATTCACCTATTTTAACACACACACACACACACACACATATGTATGTTTGTTAAATCGTTGACCATATGATTATGACCACCAATGTAAAATATTGTTCACTGTTTATTTTTGTTATTGGAATTAAATCATCGTCGTTGCTAAGCATATGCAGATATATATATATATATATATATATATATATATATATGGTGGGGCCTTTGGCCTTCATTATGTGCACATGGAACGATCTAATTGGGCCATGTGGCCCCATATTATTGGGCCATAGTTTTGCCTCCAAAGCTAGCATATTCCGCCAGATTTGGCGATTCCACCCAAAATAACCACAACTAATGTTGATGTGATTAATTTGAAAGACATGCTTATTACATTATGGATCACAAAATCTTAAGATTTAAATAAAAAATTCATCAGGTTTAGCAAAGATCTGTTGAATTTAGCTGAGATTTTAGACAGAATTCCAATTTCAGCAGTGCTCCAAATTTAACCAGCCCTCTACGAACTATTTCATTTTTTCCAAGTTTGATGAGAACTTTGATTGGGGGTAATTTTCACATACAACCTCAAATTGAGGCGCCATTTGTGCTATTGGATTAGTTGTGACGAGCTCTCAGATCTAGTCCTAGTTCTGTTGCAATCCAATGGTTTTTATTTTTAGGCTATTAGGGATCCTTGTAAATCAATGATGTAATTGACGAAGGTCAACACGACATAAATTTCCATCAATTCCATGTCATCGCACCAACATACCTCTCGATAATGCTGAGAAACTCATTGGTGAGGTCTCAATTAACTCAAATTAAAACATGGCATATGGTAATGTTTAGGTAATAAAATAATAAACCTTAGAGCCCACATATGACAAGATAAAGTCAAACCTTGTGTGAGTTAAATAAAAAAAATTGAAACTATATGTAGTTCTCCCATAGTTTCATTGTGCCTCTTACCTCTATGTTAGGATTATATGAAATAAAAAGTGGTGGAGGAAAGAGAGATATAAAGCACAAATGGAAAAGTTCTTGTCTCCCACCACTACACCTTTCATCAATTTGCAGATTTGGAAATGTTTCTTGTTGAGAGTGAACAAAATCCTATGGGAGTGAATGAAAAAATTCTCATCACCCAATGAAGAAAATTCACGTTTGTGCCTCTTGTTAATAATGCCAAAACCTTGAAATAGACCAAACCAAACATAGCAAGAGACAAGTAGTGGGACCCACTTGCTGAATTGGCATCCTCATAGAGGTTTCCTGTGGAAATTATGTGTCGAGCAAAATTGATGTTTCAACCTCTTGGAGGTGCCACATGGCACGTGGAAATGCGTGCTTGGATACTAATGTGGCCAAGATGTAGTGACATGTAGTGGTGACCTAGAAGCACTATGTGCATTTTTTTGGCCACATGGGCTATGCCATGTCAACATGCTACGTAGGCTACCATGTGTCAAGGCACCTCATAAAACCAGTGGAGAAAAATGTAAAACTTCAAACAACCATAAATTTTGATCCAGGAGTCAATATAAGGCAAGTTTTATATCAATGAAAAGGTCTCGATGAGACGAAGATGATGGGATTATCAAAAATAAAAAAATAAAAAACTCAAAAATCACTAAAAATAGGAAATGAAAGAAATCCAAGGAATATTTCCAAAATTTTATATAGGGGCCCCTTTATTTTCGAGAAAAAATAAGGGGAGTTGCTGAGTCATCAATAATCAGTAACACATTGGGATGAAGAAGTTATCTTTGGCATCAATTTAATGGGTTTATATATATTAAAAACTATGTGACAAGTTTCAAAATATCCTCAAACATTGCACTGATTTCTACGGGTCCCACATAAGACAAGTCAAATAATATAAATTTATAGATATTTGAGCACTTGATACCTAGTCAATCTTAAATGATGAATCCAAAATAGGGGGATTCATTTTACATTATTCTTATATGATTGAATGGGAAAGATATATTGTTGGAGTTTTATGATAAGCAAACATCCATTATGTGCATATATTATCTCTTTTTCTCGACATTGTTTCACTACCTGCAAGTGTCGATAGCCCCAACAAAGATGTCTTGATACCATACATGCATAGCCCCATTACAAGTGAGCATCTATATCCCTAAAAAGTTTACTTGTACTTCCCACACATTTCAGTGCTTTCAAATCTATTGTGTTTCCACCCTTTAAATTAGTTTGTTTGAAAATTGCATTTAGTAATTGGGTGAAGAGAGCAGGGTGGTAAAAGATATTTTCCTATGTTTTTGAGAAAATAGATGTAATACTTAATGGATCTATATCCAAATTCCTTCCCCTAATCTACCAATGTAGAAGTGTGGTGGGATAGGGGGTGGGATTTAAAGAAAAATGTTGATATAGATTCTTTCCTGTATGTACAAGAGAACCATAGTATTTGAAATAAGTCTAGTGTTCCTCCATAGTCACTCACCAATGTAGGGGAATGGAAACCTAATAAAGTTATTCTTAGCTAAATAAAATATCCATTCATAATGATAGAGTATAAATTTCCTCGACCACCAATTTGCATTGCCTTGAAGGGATTCCTATATACAACTTTGAAAAGAAGATGAAATCAATTTCCAAATGAAATCCAAAGCAAAGCAAAGAAACTGTACATAAATTCAAAGGACTAAGGAGAACAAGGTCATAGGAAATCTCACAAATTATGAAAGAAAAACAATAACTTTAAAAACATGGAAAAAGAGAGAGAAAATAATGAAAAGATGCAAAAACAATAGTCCAACTAGACAAAATGTGAATGTGTATCTTAACATAAAGGAAAAGTACATTACTAGTGCGATATCAATACAAGTTGTAATTTATGTTAAGATTATGATAGGTTCTTCTCATATTATATTTATTAGTGAGGTTGTTATTCTAGGAAATTAGTCATAACAAACTACTAAATTGATCATATAGTTATGACTAGAACATGAGAGCCTCCAAATATTATTGCTTCATGATCAAACACATTGCATTAAGTATTTACTAACGAGGTCCTAGTAATTCTTAAATGATAACAAAAAGTTAGAGATAGGATATTTGATGAATGTAGACATGATCAAGATGATAAATAACTAGGAGAGATGAAAAGTGGAGTTAACCTCCCTAAGAGCATCTTGGTGATGGCTTGTCTTCAACTTGATATTTCACTTCAGACTACGAAAATGTCCTTTGTTTCTAAATAACGAATTGACAAAACACCATTTTTCCTTCTTACTTTGCAATTGATACTACAAATGATTGGGAGTTGAAATGATTCTAAAGCCACTCCTTCATATTTAATATAGGTACACAGCATATCACTGAGAGTTAACTTCTCATAACATCAGGCGTATTTTTTTGCACATGAGAGGCATACAACACATCAAGATATAAAAGATGATATAAATCATGGAATGATGAGTTTTTCTATCGAGAGCCTTTTTGAAGGAAATATTATTTCCTAAATAGTTAATAGTTATTAATGAATCATTCAAAATATTTGATTTAAGAAACATATTCACATATTTGACCTCATTAACTATACTTTATCCTAAACATGTTTGATATCATGTTCATATGAAACAACTTCTTCTACTTAACTAAATAATGTTTTCCTTATGCTCTTATAAAATTCTAGAACTCTAAAGATTGTTTATATCAAGATGTTTGTTCAGAAGTAATTGAAAAGGATAAAGGGGTATCATAAAATTTCCAAAACAATAAGGTTTGAGAAACATATTGAAGAGACATTTATAGGAGAAGTCCAGGAGTTCTCTTCAAACATTTATTCTTTCCTTACAGTCAAAACAAAACAATATTATTACAAGTGACAATGTTTATTATAAAAGAATGATTTTCTCGCAAAATTTTACCAAGTAGCTATCAAATTTTCAAAAAGGTGAATTCCTTCTTAGTTCTTTAGGTATAAATTTGTCCTCCTATTATTTTCCTTGTGACCTTATAGATAAAAGTGAATGATGAAATCATGACATAACTACTAGTTGGAATTAAAGTGTCTCATCATCATTATTAATTACTTTTCACAACTAACTCTTCTAGAGGGATTTAACAATAAAGTAGTATACACTTTCAACATATAATATTCTATATTTATTAGTAGGTGGAGAACTAAGATAGTAATTCTTTTGTAAATCACATTTGATTTCATCGTTGGTATGTGATATCAAGCAAAAAAATATCTAACTAATATTGTTCAAAAAAAAGACAATTATGAGGCAGGAAATGTTCAACATGTTGGATCAGAGAAAGTTTATTAATTAAAAGAATAAAATCCTTAGTCGATTCATCTTCTCCTTCTCATATATTCTAGAAAATATTTGAAGATTCACCAAGATAGTTCATATGTGAATAAAAAATATTAGAATATAAACATAGTGAATTGTTAAAACAAAACTAATATACTCCTAAACCAAATCTAACCTACAAAGACAGCCAGAACTAGGTAAAATCAAACTTACAATATAGGCATTCAATTTTCTTTAATCCTGCAAACATATATATAACACAAATTAGTAATAGAGAATGAATTAGTAATATTCTATATGAAAAGTTAGTTAAATTTCTAGATATATACCTAATATATGCAAGAAAAAAATATTCTTATTTACAGGAAACTTTTCTTGAAAATATTCGTCTAGCCATGTTTTGATTCTATCACAAAATTGATTATGTAACAAGAATTCCTTCATCGATAATTTTACCAACTAAAATTTAGTTTAGTTGATAAAATTAGGTTGAAAAATGGTAGAGACTAGAAAGAGCTTTTGGATGAAAGTTGGGAGGAAAATTTTGGAACGATCTCAAGTATTGGAGTTTGTAAGGAATCATGAAGGTTGATTTTCAAAGGAACAACAAAATGATGAAGCATAACCATGAGTTGAAATTATAAATTTATTTCATCAATTTCAAGAAAATTAATTGAATTAATAAATTCATATATCCCCATTAAAACAACAACACTGCAATACCAGCAAAGATTGTTAGATAAATGAAAGATTACAGACATATGTATATTAAGAAAAAATCAATAATTAATAAGAACAAAAAATTGAAAATATCTAAAGAAAAATCTAACATGTGCAAGAAAAAAAATGTTAATATATATAAGAAACAGTGCACATAAATATTCTTCTAAAAAATCTTCCATCCTATCATGATATGTACAATGACTGATGTGGAAAAGTGGGACACATTTTATAGATGAGTGTGGATCACATGTAAAATTGCTATGAAGAATATTTTGTGGAAGAATATTATCATGATTGACATCATATATCTTTCAAACTTTTCTCTTCCAAGTTCTTTGGTGAAGATGTCTACAACCTTCTCATTTGTGGAACAATGGAGAAGGTGGATAGTCTTGGCCTCAAAATGATGTCAAATCAAATGATACTTGTATTTTTATGCTTGGTTCAATCATAGAATTTTGGATTCTTGGAAAATTTAATTACGAAAGTATTGTCAATTAGAAGAGGAGTATAGTGCACTTGTTTCTCCTACAAATATTCAAAATTTTTCCTAAGCCATACAATCTCCTTGGTTTCTTCTGCAGCTACCACATATTTTGCCTCTTTATGTGGAATCTATTACAACTAACTATTTATGTGACCTCCAAGAGACAACTCCTGATCCAAGACTTCCATTTTCTTTATCTATAACAAAGTTCGAATTAAAGTATCCAATAAAGTTGAAGTCATCCACCTGTGCATATTTGAGTCCAAATCCTTGAGTTATCTTCAAGTACCTTAGAACACTTTTTGAAATCGACCGATGACCCTCACAAGGTTTTTTCATAAACCTATAAAGGATTCCAATAACAAATAAAATGTTTGGTCTGGTAGTATTAAGGTAGTTAAGGCTTCCTACGAGTTGTTTGTACTTAGTTGCATCCTCAAATTTATTTCATTCTTTGCATGTGAGCTTTAAATTTTTTTCCATTAGAGTCAAAAAAGGATTGCATTCAACCATGCCAAATTTTTTCAACAAATCTCCTACTTCCTTTAAGAGAGGAATGTAAACTTTTGATGGTGGGTTACTTCAATACCCAAATAATAGTGGTAAAATTCCAAAATTTCCATCTCAAATCCTTTCCTCAATTATTTCTTTATGGGTGCAATATAATTAACATTTTTAGTTATGATCAATAGATCATCTACATACACAAGAAGATGCCCAATCATTTTTTATACTAGGCTTGCAGTTCCTGTTTGAGGCCATACATGGTTTTGATAGGTTTGCATACCTTATGCTCTTGTCCTTTCACAAAAAAACCTTCAAGTTGAAACATAATAATCTTTTCATTTATATCTCCATTCAAGAAAACAATTTTTACATCCATTTGATGGACTTCCCATCCATTCCGAGTTGTGAAGGAAAAGAGAGTTTGGATAATAGCCCATTTTTTGTGGGGGAAAATGACTCCTCATAATAGACCCCTTCTTTCTGTTATCACTCAGGTTGTTCCCTTTGACTCCCAAGGGAATACAGCCGAGGTAACCACAAACCAGTGTTTGGACTACAGGTCCTAGCCTACCAACAGTCAGAGAGGGCTTTCTCTTCAGGATTTAACTTTGTTTAAGGGGTGATTTTAGGCTAGATATGATGCACATGGGTTTTGATTTGGTTTAGTGGGATGGTTGATCTTAATCAAACAGAGTTGACATGCAAAGTGTAGGAAGTTCAAACCATTGGGCATGGAGTCATGAATGTGAACTGAAGGGTTTTTTTTCTTTGGTAGAAAAAGGGAATATGGAGCAGGATAACTACACATGGCACAATGATTTTATGCTGGAACAAGAGTGAAATGGAAGTTAGGGAACGAAAGGCAATTAAGGATCTCTCATCCAGCCAAAGAGGGAAAGTGGATGAATAATATCTGGGAGCAATGAAGAATTCCCAGACAGTATTCATATGTGAAAGGAAAAGCTTAAACATGCGCAATTAAGAATGCATATTCATCACTGATTTAGAGGAAAACATGGAAAGTTGCAAGAATTGAGCACAGAGGGCATGAAAACCAATTCTGGTCTATTCTTTTTTCCTGCAGCTTAGATTATGACATATATTTGATACATCTATGTATAAACTAATGAACAAATGGAGGAACAACTTATTGAACCATGAGCAAGCACGAGAATTCCTTACCAATTTCTTCAGCCATTGAAAGCACAACCAGCCAATTCAGATGCAAGCATTCCAACAATCTTTGATTACAGAAGTTCTAAATATTTACAGTGCAACTCTCAAAATGAGAGATCAACCAAACAACCCACCAACCCTTATTACATTGTTCAGGGTTGTATTTATAGGCAAAATATCTACAACAAAGATCTGCTAGAAGATCTTTTTTCAGGAAATAAAGGCAGTTAACCTAACTTGTCTTATAAGTAATGAAAATATCTATCTAATGCTATGCTGGGGGCAGCTGTTTCAAAATGAGGCTATCTGTTGTCCTCTGGCAGCTCTTCTTGTCCAATCTGCAGTTGTTGCGCCTTTCACTTCTCATTTGCACCTCTTGGTCGGTTCTGCTGCTCTTAGGTGATTGTGATTCCCATTAAATCTATTATGATTCGGTTTTAATGGCCTGTGGCTCTGTTCTGGTATTCATTGACTTTGTTTGGATGGTATTTAATGCTTTCCCGGCTCTGATATGGTCGATTTGATACTCTCCGCCGCTTCACTGATACTCTTTGATTGAATCTGGGCTTCTTCCTTTCTCTGATGGGGTAAAAACTGTTAAATCGCCCCTTTTATGCCCTTTCGTGGCAAAAATAGTCGCTGAGAAAAAAGATTCCCCATTTTGGCCTATTTCCTGTAGCGATGCGCGATTAGTGCTAAGCACTAATCGCGCATCAAAAACCGCCTCAGAATTTGATTCTGGGCCTTCGAAGCATCAATTTTGCTCTTGCGCGCTTTCCTTTCGGCAGATGACGTCAGCGGTACGGCGGGTAACGTCAGTGGTACGGCGGGTGATGTCAGCATGACGTCAGTAGTGGGACCCAATACGGATGATGACATCAGCAGAGTGACGTGGTAGGGTGACGCAACAGGGTGCAACACAGTGGTAGGTGAGGTGGCGACATCGTCATGCGGTGAAGTGGCAATAGGGGAGGGCGGTAAGCGGTTTGCGTTGGACCGCTTTTGGTATGGGGGCGGTATCTGTCAGGGGCAGCCCGACGCAATGAAAAGTCGACAAGTGTCCCGGTGTACGATGGTGAAACCGTCGACCATCGGGCACTATTGTGCCTTCACGTAAGGGCGCCCGATATGCATGAGGGCCGTCGGATCTGGGAGAGACGATCCGACGGTGGACGAGAGGGGAAGATGAGTGGGTTTTAAATAAAAAAGCACGTGCAATAAACATTGATTATTCGTGGCAGTGGGTGGGTTTTAGACTTTAGGTTTTACGGGTTAAATGCGCGCTCGGGGTCATGGTTATTCATTGACCGAATATCAATGAAATCCAACGGTTATGCATGCACGGGGTGTGGTATGGTTTGGTGTGTGGGGGAGGGGTTTAGCATGGTTATTTATTTAAGCAGAGGTTTAAACAAATCCTAAGGGAAATGACCGTGGAAGGGCTAATACCAAGGCCCCAGATAGATCTGGTATCTCCTGGACTTTTATTTATTCGGCTATAGTTGCCATGGGGTGGGATGTTAAATATTTTTGGGTTTTTTATATAGTTTTCACATAGTAGGGGATAGAGGAATGACTTGGGGAGCTAAATAATAAAGTTAGGAGTTAGTATGACTTGGTGGAGTGGAAATGTAAGGGGAATGATGGTTTTGTGTAAAGATTATTTTTACACAAGAAATGTGGCTTCTTTTCACTAAGCCAACTCAAATGTCAACTTGGCTTTTAAGAAAGAATGGAATGAAAATGGACTTTTGGGCAGATCCAAGGTCCTTGAGGGGATGTTAGTGAATGAGTTGGGAAATAAGAAGAGAGGGGAGTTAGAGATGCCTTGCCTGATCTGATCAACATGAGAAAGTGCCACAAAACTGTGATCTGGATAAATATGACACTTGAAAATATGAAATGGATCACATATCTTGATTTCTGCAACCACAAAACTACTTACCCAGCCTACTTTACCTAGCATTTTTTCTTCTTTTGGTTTGGGTGCATTTGAACTAGCAAACCCAACTTTTCAACTTTTTTTTCTTTTATTTAGTTTCCTCCTACCTACATCTACACTTATTCTATCCAGGGGCTCAGATTAAGCTGTTGAGCACCCTTGCTTCTCTACCTATCGAAGAATCTGCCCAGATTAAGCTGTTTGGACAGATAATGATTCTCTATATTCTACAACAGGAAATTGAAACCTAGGGAGACCGAGATTAAACTGTTTGGACCTCCCTTTAACTAAAAATTCTTCAAAAATGGAATAACTCCTCAAAATTGGAATACAACAGAGGCACTTAGGTTGGCAGACTCTCATGGATACTTCTTTGGCCTGAGTATCAAATATGGAACATTGCAGCCTGCAGAGCATGACATATTTAGCATGTAAAAATGTCAATCATGAAAGATGAATACCTGCTATGAGTAGGAGGCTAATAGTGGCTCCACTTGGGGATGGCCTTTCCTTGTGAAAGGCCAAGAACAACAGGTCAGAATGCCTTGATCTTCACTTGTTTCTGTACTCTGAAAACTTTCCTTTGTTGTTTGCTTTATTTATGAACATGACAGTTGACCTTGAAGAGCTTATGGCCTTCACTTCGGGCTTCAACTGCAGCAAGCTTGTTGTCCAAACAAAAACTGAAATCCTACCTACCTACTCTAACCAGCACTTACTTTGCTGTTAGGTGAAATGAAATAACCAGTGCAGCCATTCAAGCATTATAAACATGAACGAGCTTTGCTTCTTGTGCTTGCTGGCGGAAAAAATTGAGATCTTGAAATCTGATATGGCTTTGCTAATCTTTGAGAAGATCAAAAAACTGCTGACCTTCTTTCCTGAATCAAGAAACTGTACAAAAGGGTCCTGCAACATATATACATTATTGCCGAACTGAATTGAAGAACTGTACAAAGGTTTGGGATCACTATCATGCCTTGGAATAGGGATATCATCAACATTCTGATACTGAGGCACACAGCCTGCTAGTGGAGAAGAGTACCTCTTTACTTCACCATACCCCCTCTCAGCACATGCATCATATACCACCTGAACTGATATTTGCAATTTATTACAAGCAGGCTCATATGGCCTTTAACTGATCTTCACAAGCTGCTCCTTTTCTTCTTTGAAAACCTCAGATGGCTGAACATAAAGAGGCTGGGGATCCACTTGGATGACTTGATCATATGCTACTGCTTCTAAGTCTTCCTCCATCTGATATTTGATGGCTCTTTGGGGCTGCAAAGCAAGAGGCAATATATTTTGAACACTGGTTTGGGCTTCCTCCAGATGATCAATATCAACACTTGCTGATATTTGCTTATTAAGTGTATGATAGTTTTCCTTAATAAACTGAAAAGATTCGAAACAAAATGGTAAAATTCCTTTACTGAAATCAAAATTTTCTGCGCTTTCCTCCTTTACTACATAGCTGATATGGGCACACTGATCATTGCATTCAGGCTGCTGAGCCTGAACTTTGCTTTCTGCCAAAATAGGCTCTGATTCCTCTGCAAGGCTGATTTGGTCATTAGGCTCATCATCATCATCATGCTCATCATATTTTGGTAAGCAGTTGAAAGAAGAGAAGATGTTATGTTCATATAGTATATCAGGAGATTGCTCCATCATGTATGGTTGTACGGATATGTCATCTATTTTGTGGTAGGTTTATTCATGAATGTCATTACTTTCCTATTGTAAAACAGATGTGTTCAGATGTTCTAAACATTCCACTTTCATTGTGATCATTTCCTCTGACCTTTGTAACCAACCATGAAGTATTTCTTCTTGCTCTGCTTTGCGGTTTTCCTCCCTGATTTTCAGATTTGCCTCTATGTCCACTGCCATGTCCTGCATTTGTTTCATAGTGGGGGGGCTCCTTTCTCTTAAACGGAATTCTATTTCTGGGTCAAAAGCTCTCGGATAATGCACTAGAGCTAAATCAGGGGGAGGTCTAATATTCAAAGGCAGAGCATGATAGACTTGATTGAATCGATCATGAAATTGTTGAACAGATTCACTTGGATTTCTTTTTAACTGATTAAAATTCTTCAATAAGCAAGATGAAATTAAGTTTGATCATCCATCTATCAAGGAAGAGCTTGGAAAACTGCTGAAGATTAGAGATGCTAGCCTCAGGCAATGCTTTAAACCAAGTCCTAACTTCGCTTTGCAAAGAAAGGGAAAACAACCTGATACTAACATCCTCATCCTCCACTTCAAATATATTAAGATAGTCTTCAAAGGCTTGGATATGCTTTTGGGCAGTAATACCATTCTCTCCATCAAATCTTGGGAGATAATCAGGATGATTTTTGGGCAGAGGATTAAGCACATGAGGCAACACAAGAGGCTTATACCTGTCAGGAACTTTACGAGGCACGGGAGTATGTACAGGGATTGGCTGAATGGGCTCAACATGAACAAGGATAGCATGATTGGCTTTGACATTTGTTTCCTCCTTAGTTGTATGATGATTCTCAGCAGCTTTTAAAGGTTGCTGTTGTAATGTGCAAGGAGGCATTTCAACAACATTTTCAAAAGGCAAGTCATGAAAATCTAATTAAAATCGTTTTTAAAATACAATATACACAACAAAATTTTATGGAAGAGAAAGAACATGACCTGTTGGATAGTAATCCAGGTCAACAGCCTGATCTGCTCATATATTTCTCTTGGGTTCATTTCTCCAGTGGAGTCTTTATTATGAGGATTATGTGGAGTTGCCAGGTGGATAAGTAAATCAACTTTGAAGGGCCTGATCTCTATCCACCACACAGATCAGGACTTAATATGCAACAAGAAGCAAAGTATTTTTTGATTTTTGAGATTTTTCTGTGATTTTTTGTGATTTTTCAAAATAAGTTTAGGAATTATTGGAAAGGAAAACTAATCAAAAATGGGGATTTACAGTAATGAACAGATGATTTTCCCTAGTGGATTCGCCATTATGTTATCACTCAGGTTGTTCCCTTTGACTCCCAAGGGAATACGGCCAAGGTAACCACAAACCAGTGTTTGGACTGCAGTTCCTAGCCTACCAATAGTCAGAGAGGGCTCTCTCTTCAGGATTTAACTTTGTTTAAGGGGTGATTTTAGGCTAGATATGATGCACATGAGTTTTGATTTGGTTTAGTGGGATGGTTGATCTTAATCAAACAGAGTTGACATGCAAAGTGTAGGAAGTTCAAACCATTAGGCATGGAGTCATGAATGTGAACTGAAGGGTTTTTTTCTTTGGTAGAAGAAGGGAATATGGAGCAGGATAGCTACACGTGGCACAATGATTTTATGTTGAAACAAGAGTGAAATGGAAGTTAGGGAACGATAGGCAATTAAGGATCTCTCATCCAGCCAAAGAGGGAAAGTGGATGAATAATATCTGGGAGCAATGAAGAATTCCAAGACAGTATTCATATGTGAAAGGAAAAGCTTAAACATGCGCAATTAAGAATGCATATTCATCACTGATTTAGAGGAAAACATGGAAAGCTACAAGAATTGAGCATAGAGGGCATGAAAACCAATTCTGGTCTATTCTTTTTTCCTACAGCTTAGATTATGATATATATTTGATATACCGATGTATAAACTGATGAACAAAGGGAGGAACAACTTATTGAACCATGAGCAAGCATGAGAATTCCATACCAATTTCTTCAGCCACTGAAAGCACAACCAGCCAGTTTAGATGCAAGCATTCCAGCAATCTTTGATTACAGAAGTTCTAAATATTTACAGTGCAACTCTCAAAATGAGAGATCAACCAAACAACCCACCAACCCTTATTACATTGTTGAGGGCTGTATTTATAGGCAAAATATCTACAGCAAAGATCTGCTAGAAGATCTTTTTCAGGAAATAAATGCAGTTAACCTAACTTGTATTATAAGTAATGAAAATATCTATCTAATGCTGCACTGGGAGCAGCTGTTTCAAAATGAGGCTATCTGTCGTCCTCTGGTAGCTCTGCTTGTCCAATCTGAAATTGCTGCGCCTTTCACTTCTCATCTGCACCTCTTAGTTGGTTCTGCTGCTCTTAGGTGACTGTGATTCCCATTAAATCTGTTATGATTCGGTTTTAATGGCCTGTGACTCTGTTCTGGTATTCATTGACTTTGTTTGGATGGTCTTTAATGCTTTCCCGGCTCTGATATGGTCGATCTTATACTCTCTGCTCCTTCACTGATACTCTTTGATTGAATCTGGGATTCTTCCTTTCTCTGATGGGGTAAAACTATTAAATCGCCCCTTTTCTGCCCTTTCGCAACAAAAAGAGTCGTTGAGAAAAAAGATTCCCCATTTTGGCCTATTTCCCGTAGCGATGTGCGATTAGTGCTAATCGCGCATCGAAAACTACCTCAGAATTTGATTCCGGGCCTCCGAAGCATCAATTTCGCTCTTGCGCGCTTTCCTTTTAGCGGATGATGTCAGCAGTATGATGGGTGACGTCAGCTGTACGGCGGGTGATGTCAGCATGACGTCAGTAGTGGGACTGAGTATGGATGATGACGTCAACAGGGTGATGTGGCAGGGTGACGCAGGAGGGTGCAACACAGTGGTAGGTGAGGTGGCGGCATCGTCATGCGGTGAAGTGGAAACAGGGGAGAGCGATAAGCGGTTTGTGTCGGACTGCTTTTGGTATGGGGGCAGTATCTGTCAGGGGCGACCCAACACAATGAAAAGCTGACAAGTGTCCCGGTGTACGACGGTGAAACCATCGACCATCAGGCGCTATTGTGCCTTCATGTAAGGGCGCCCGATATGCATGAGGGCCGTCAGATCTGGGAGAGACGATCCGACGGTGGACGGGAAGGGAAGATGAGAAGGTTTTAAATAAAAAAGCGTGTGCGATAAATGTTGATTATTCGCGGCGGTGGGTGGGTTTTAGACTTTAGGTTTTACGGGTTAAATGCACGCTCGGGGTCATGGTTATTCATTGACCAAATATCAATGAAATCCAAAGGTTATGCATGCGCGGGGTGTGGTATGTTTTGGTGTGCGGGGGGGGGGGGGGGGGGTTTAAGCATGGTTATTTATTTAAGCAGAGGTTTAAACAAATCCCAAGGGAAACGACCGTGAAAGGGCTAATACCAAGGCCCTAGATAGACCTGGTATCTCCCGGACTTTTATTTATTCAGCTATAGTTGCCATGGGGTGGGATATTATATATTTTTGGGTTTTTTTATATAGTTTTCACATAGTAGGGGATAGAGGAATGACTTGGGGAGCTAAATAATAAAGTTAGGAGTTAGTATGACTTGGTGGAGTGGAAATGTAAGGGGAATGATGGTTTTGTGTAAAGATTATTTTTACACAAGAAATGTGGCATCTTTTCACTAAGCCAACTCAGATGTCAACTTGGCTTTTAAGCAAGAACGGAATGAAAATGGACTTTTGGGCAGATCCAAGGTCCTTGAGGGGATGTTAGTGAATGAGTTGGGAAATAAGAAGAGAGGGGAGTTAGAGATGCCTTGCCTGATCTGATCAACATGAGAAAGTGCCAAAAAACTGTGATCTAGATAGATATGACACTTGAAAATATGAAATGGATCACATAGCTTGATTTCTGCAACCACAAAACTACTTACCCAGCCTACTTTACCTAGCATTTTTTCTTCTTTTGGTTTGGGTGCATTTGAATTAGCAAACCCAACTTTTTAACTTTTTTTTCTTTTATTTACTGTCCTCCTACCTACATCTACACTTATTCCATCAAGGGGCTCAAATTAAGCTATTGAGCACCCTTGCTTCTCTACCTATCTAAGAATCTACCCAGATTAAGCTGTTTGGACAGATAATGATTCTCTATATTCTACAGCAGGAAATTGAAACATAGGGAGACCAAGATTAAGCTGTTTGGACCTCCCTTTAACTAAAAATTCCTCAAAAATGGAATAACTCCTGAAAATTGGAATACAGTAAGAGGCACTTAGGCTGGCAGACTCTCATGGACACTTCTTTGGCCTGAGTATTAAATATGGAACTTTGCAGCCTGCAGAGTGTTATCTCAAAATCAAGCACTGGAAGGCTGCAGGCTAGGTTAATTTCAAGTAACTATTTCAAACCAGACTTTTGACTAAGGCTTAGCCTCCTTAGCCTGAGAGGGCTCTCTCAAAGGGTTATTGATTTTGATTAATGATTTGAATAGATGGCTAACTCTATGGTTTGTAATTGTATATGTTTATAGGTTGAAAGATGAAGGCTGGCTACCATTGGGATATGGAGTCAAAGTATGCTTCAGTACCACAACAAGATCAGCTTAACATGAAGTCAGGGCATTCAGCATTTGAATATTCAGAACACAACACACATATGGAACCACAACTCATAAGTGTACACAGGAAGTCAGAGCACAATCAGCGAATTCTGAGTGATTGTACACCTATGCAATTGTAAACAAACTAAGGAAAGGAAAAAACACATTCTGAATATAAGAAATACTTCAATATAAATCGAATTTTCCATCAGTGACACCTATTCTAACCATAAAACAAACCATTAATTAGAACTAGCTGTTAACTAGGAGTGCTAGTGACCTAATACAACTAGGAGTGTAACTCCTTATTATGATTCAACAACCTTATCTAGGAATTTAAAGCATTATTTGACACCTAAAACTCCATGAAGTCGAATTTGATGAAGCCTCTCACGTGGTCACCCAACTGCTGATGACAAACCCTAGAAATTAGGGAACATGTTTCCCTGTTTTTTAGGTTTAGATCCTTGAACATTGCAGAGCCTTTATCTCTTCATCCATGACACATTTTACGAAACTAAAGGAGGTTTTTGTAGCCCATGTTGTCTGGAACAAAAACCTCTCCTGGTTTTTTAAAAAATTCCTCCAGCTGTTCAGAATCTATCCTTGAAAAACACGTGGCAAACAGGAAAAAATCCGTTTTCTAAAAGTAGGGTCTCAATGAAAGGTTAGTATCTCCCAACTGAAAACACTTATGAAGAAATTGAGATCGGTTATTGTAGTAGGAGATTTGATGAAGATAAACCTCCTTCAGAATTCCAAAATACCCTTTCATGTGACCAGAAACTGATCTTGAAAAAGACTTCTAAAACCAAAAGACAAAGCTTGACTTTTAGCAGTTTCGTAGCGCAAGTTTAACCATAAATTCCTCCCACCTCAGAATAAATTTGAAGAAACTGAAAGAGGTTTTTGTAGTGCAGCATGTTAGGAATAAAATCCCCTTTCAGTTTGCAAAATTAAGTTCTCAGCTGCTCAGGAAAGCTTTCAGAAATTGATTAGTAAAAGCATAAAACAGAGTTTTTCTGCTAAAACAGGCTGCTACAGGGGTTTCGTAGCGCACTACGTAAACTCCTAGTTCAGTGATTTCGAAGCTAGTTTGAAAATTTCTCCAAAGTAATGTGAGATATGACTTCCAAACTCATGGTGAGGCTTCTAGGACATGGAATGAGGCTGTCAGACTTTGATGGAAAAGAGATATGACCTTGAAACACTTCTAACCTTATGACCTAACTCTTGAAGCATGAAATGACCTAGAGACCCTTTAACACCATGACTAAAAGAATGGTTTGTAAATGAGAATGACACTAATTGTGATGAGATGACTCAAAACTTATAAGACTATGATTAGAAACAAGGCAACTTACCAAAGCTTAGAGACAAAGATTTTAGGGTGATAATAGTGGCTCCACTAGGGATAGTGTGCCCTTGTGGTATACTAAGAACTTGTAGCTCTAGTGCCGCTATCCATCCTCTAGAATAAAACTCTGAACCTCTGCCCAATTTTCTCCCCAAGCCTTTAATGATTTCTGAATGAAGAATTCAA
The DNA here is from genome assembly GCA_000404065.3 of Pinus taeda. Classification (NCBI taxonomy): domain Eukaryota; kingdom Viridiplantae; phylum Streptophyta; class Pinopsida; order Pinales; family Pinaceae; genus Pinus; species Pinus taeda. The sequence continues at coordinate 49,762 of APFE030465486.1, read as the reverse complement.
ACTGCACCTACTGAAACGGATGCTCAGTCAACCTACCCTGAGCTTATTTGCACATTCCTACCTACCCTATCAGCTGCATTCTCCAATTGTAGCTCAAGGAACATGAAACTTCCAATGAAGCCAATCATCAATCTGATCTAAAACTTGGATCTCCTTACTGTTCTTGAAGCATAAATAAACTAGATACTGAAATAACCAAGGAAGCATGAGGTGTAACTGTTCTTCAAGATGAACATATAATTGGAAGCCTGAACAGTAAATCTTTTCCATGTAGTCAGCTATAGGGTCAAAAATCACATGGTTAGTTTGATAATCATCATAACATTCTATCTCTTTAGACAACTGATTCTCAACCACACAAGACCCCTTTGATGTGCTATCCAATTTGCTATTTGACAAGCTATCCAACTGCTTTTCTAAATCATTCCAACAAACAATGGAATTTTCCTCATTATTATCATCATTCTTTGGTGTAAGCTGCTGCAAGAAATTACAAAAATGAACAATCTTTTCCTCTGCCTGAGGGTCATAAAAAAATTCTTCCAACATTTCTTCTTGGTGTTTGTAATCATGTTCATTTTGATAATGATCCGAAGACTAACAAGTCTGCTGCATCGCTACATCAATATCAGAGGGTTGAACATGGTTTTCATAAGTAAACCCCTGCTGATCTTCATGCTGCGTTTCATGAGATGTTATACTTTCTCCTTGGTGTTGGAATGAATTGTTATGAAGAGCCTCTAAAATTTCTTCATCCATAAATTCATCATCATCATAACAATCCTCCAACTACTAAATAAGACTTAAAGAATGTCTACAACAATCTTTGAGCAACAATAATGAAGGATGACATTCTTTATACGTGTCATAGAACACATCATGGAAATCAGCAAGAGAAGATAATGAACCATTTTCCAAACTTTTATACCAAGACCATGCTTTTCCTTCTAAAGTGGCC
>APFE030465486.1:1387-46297 GCA_000404065.3 Pinus taeda | reverse complement strand
AGCTAGTTTGAAAATTTCTCCAAAGTAATGTGAGATATGACTTCCAAACTCATGGTGAGGCTTCTAGGACATGGAATGAGGCTGTCAGACTTTGATGGAAAAGAGATATGACCTTGAAACACTTCTAACCTTATGACCTAACTCTTGAAGCATGAAATGACCTAGAGACCCTTTAACACCATGACTAAAAGAAGGGTTTGCAAATGAGAATGACACTAATTGTGATGAGCTGACTCAAAACTTATAAGACTATGATTAGAAACAAGGCAACTTACCAAAGCTTAGAGACAAAGATTTTAGGGTGATAACACAGAGCATGATATATTTAGCATGTAAAAATGTCAATCATGAAAGATGAATACCTGCTATGAGCAGGAGGCTAACACTTTCTATGAAAATAATTTTACCACAATCCTTGATTTATGCTTGTCAAGTGAGCCATCTAATTTATACTTGTTCTTCAAGACCCACTTGTAGCCAATTGGTTTGGATCCAAATGGAGGGTCCACCCACTTCAAGGTTCCATTGTTTATAAGAGAATCATATTGTTTTTGAATTACTTCTTTCCATTCATCATGAGAATAAACTTATTTAAATGAAGTTGGTTCGAAATTAATAGAAACATTTAATTCAAAATCATAAGAAACATCCATATCAACAACTGAATCATAATCATCTACTCACCTCCATTTTGTCTAGTAGAACTTCACTTTCTTGTCTTTCCAACCTCACTAGGATGATAACTTTCAAGTGTCTTAGTGAGACATTTTGGAGGACCTTATTGAGATGGCCCAAGAATTTTCTTAGATGGCCTAGGATATTATGTTGATTGAGATGGGGCTTGTTATGCAATCATCTCGTAGAAAAGATAGATCAGCGACTTAAAATTTATCCTCTTTGATGGGGAAACCTCCTTTACATTGCATAAATGAAAAATTATTGAATGATATAAATGATAATACCTCCTTGGTATATATAGGATTCTAAGGGGTCACAATGTAATCAGAGTCTATAATATTAGATATCATTTTGGGATTCATATATTACAGAGCAATGGAGAACATAAAATATATTGCAGAAATATAAACACAGAAAACACATAAAACAAGAGAGACACAGATATAGATGGTTCACTCAGTTTGGGTTACATCCACGAGAAACAACGAGTCCTTCCTTTTATATTATCTAGAAAACTGAAGAGATACAACCTACAACAGATTCGTTGTAATTCCCTTTTTGGTCTCACACAATCTCCTCTCTCTTTCTCATTCACAATGCAGATGTGCATAGATGCAATACAATTCCCTCATATATAACGAGGGGTTGCCTTCTAGGGAAAAAAAACCTAAATTAAACATAATTTATACCATCATATATCCACCTAATGAACGACCCAGATTGACTATGAAATTACAACATTTTACAAGGCAATTTTACAATCTATTTTGAGCTTCGGGGGCGCTACCACCGATCCCCTGCTGGGGGGGGGCTCCCAAAGATTGCAGTTGGCCCCCCTAGACCCCCTTGCAGTGCAAATATGACAGGAGGCTTTCTTGCCACATTACGAATTGGGGTCCAATGCGGTGATACCTCTGAATAAAGAAGATAATCATGCTCCACACCCAACAGAGCCTACATAACAATAATAATGTAAGGGTGAAATAATGACAATGGTGAGCTTCTATGGGGCACAACAATAACAAGATGGGGGATATATGGGCACAATAATAACAATAGGGGTCCACACTAACAATAATAGTAAGGGGAATACACTAGTATTATAGGGACCTAATGTTGGCATTATAATACAAGTGTTGTCCTTGATGGCAACTCACTCGCAGGTTAGTTCAATTTTGATGAAAGGCAACTCACAATGTAACAAGTCTATTCAGATGTAACAAGGCATTGGTATAGAAGAACATGTAGATGGAACTAAGGTCTACTGATCAAAATAAAGAATTAAAAGGAAAAGGATGATGTAAAGAAAGTTTAAGATGTGTACACTCGTCCACTTAGTCAAAACAACGTATACATGCTGGTTCACAAAACAAAAAGAGTGTATACGTATACATGCACTTTCACAAGAAGAAAAGGGCATATATCTTGAAAAATAAAGGGCATTTAAGAGTAAACAATACCAGGGGTCAATACCATGGTATTAGCCCATAATATTGAGCAGAGTAACAACTATTTGATCCCGTCCAAGAATACCACAGGTCCTAAGTGGTTTTGGTCTGAGGTATTGAGAAAGGCCCAAAAATATATAAGGAGGAGAAGATCATAAGGCCAGGGTGTGCAAGCAAAAGGGATTTCTAAGGAATACTTCTATCTGAAGCATATTTTATGTTGCAGGGGATGTGTTTGTGATTTGATATGAAATATTGTGTGCACCTTGAATTCAATGTTGGAACAGGATCATGAGACCTAAAATGAATTATCATTGAATGATCTGATATTGGTTGGGCTAGATCTAATTGTGTACAGCTGTTTTATTCTTTAAATGTCATGATATGGGTTTGTCTGAAGTCTGGAATAACATCGAATTTATGAGTTAATATTTGCAGATTTATACGTTGGTTCGTCTCGGTAAAAGCGTGTATACATGCAGGTTCTACTCTTCCAAGTAGCGTATACAAAAGAAAAGCCTATTCTTCAAATTTGACTGATTTATCTGATTAGTTATGTTGTTTTACTGGTGTCTGTCAATGAATTCTTCTTAAATCTGAATGTAGAACTAAATGCATAAGGAGTTTGGTGTCTGATTGATAGATTGTCTAAGTAAGAAGGGTTATCTTTGCTACATCCCGTCTAGAGCTCTATAAATTGACAGTAGATGTTCAGTATATTGCTGGTTGGTATAGACTTGATTAAGAAGTTTTATGTTTTAGTAGTTTTGAGGGTATATGCAGGTTTGGTTAAAGGAAGTAGCGTATACACGTAGCTTGGGTTCAGTAGAGTAGCGTATACATTCTAATGCATGATTTTTGACGTTACAGTTGGTTCTGAATGATGATGCAGGCTTCTGGGTTCAGCACAGTGTTTTGGTGATAGTGATATGATTGTTTAGATTAATTGATTGTTGGTTGATACAGTTCGAGTTTCAAAGCTTCTGATGGTCCCAATATGAAAATTTGATGAAACGAGTATTTCAATTGTATTGTTGTGTACCAGGAGCATCCAATCGGAAAATTTATGAAATGTGGTCCCTGGAAGAAGAGAGAAGGTCGTAGCCTTCTGTAGGTCAACACCTACATACTAGTAAACACATTGGCTAGTACAAGAGCAAGGGGGTTGTAGCTCCCTTCTAGTAGAAGCTGGAAAACGAGAGAAGGTTGTAGACTTTTGCAGGTGGGTGCTTGCGTACTGGTATGAGTCTGCACTAGTACAAGATTATAAATAGAATTTCTTATTATTAAAAGAAGACAGAGCAACAATAGTAGGTGATTTTTCTCCCACATTGGGTTTCCACCTTAAATCTTGGTGTTCATTTGTGTTTCTTATGTGTGATTGTTTATTATGTTTTTACCACACTGCTTAACAAGTTACTAATGCACTGATTAAAGATCAACACATGCTAAATTGATTAAATCATAAGTTCTTTGGGTATACGCTGGTTTCTCTAATAACAATAGAATGTACACGCTATTTCACTTCACAGAAGTAGCATATATAAATCTATTGGGAAATGAAAAATTATTGAACTGATAATATTGATTTACCCCCCCACCCCTTGTCAGTATTATTTCCAACAATTGGTATGAGGCTAGGTCCTTCAGAAGAAGCTTGATCGCTTGAAAGAAAATCTTTCAAGATGAATAATCACAAAGGCATGGGATCTATTAGACTGCCAATATTCAATGGGAGAAACTTGGTATATTGGAAAATAAGAACCAGAGCCTATCTACAATTGCTTGGAGCTAATGGTTGGGAAATTTTGGAAGGAGGATATCAATTTCCAGCAGCAATTCCTTCACACTCTACAGGTAAGAAGTTATACGAGACCAATGCCAAAATTGTCAATACGTTATTGGGAAGTCTCTCAAAATCAGAATTTGTCAAAGTCATGCAGCTCAAGACAGCCAAAGAGATGTGGGACAAAATCATTCAGAGCTATGAAGGAGACTCCCAGGTAAAATGTGCTAAGCTTCAAACTCTGAGAATTTAGTATGAAACTCTTAATATGCATAGTGATGAGAGTATTGCTAGTTACTTTTTACGTATAAATGAGATTGTTAATTGTATGAAGAATCTGGGTGAAGAGATAAAGGAAGCTACTTTAGTTGAGAAAATTTTGAGATCTTTGTCTTCTAAATTTGAGTCAAAAGTGTCCATCATAGAAGAAAAACAAGATCTTCAAACTATTACTGTGACTCAACTCCATGGAATCCTAACTACCTTTGAAATGAGGAAAGGAGGTCCATTAGATATTAGAGAAGTCACTTTTAAAGCTTTAGCAAAGGGAAAAGAAAAGGAAGAGCACAATGAACTAGGATACATTTTAGAAGAAGTAGCTGAGGTAAATTTTTTCAAGAAGCTTCAACGGGGTTCCGGAAGATTCATAGGTGAGCTACCATTTAAATGATTTGCTTGAGGTAGAGTAGAACATTATGCTGCCAAATGTCCTCATAAAGATAAATATGAAAAGGGAAAGGAATATGTAAAAGGAAATAGCAAACAGGTTGTCAATAGAAGGAGTTACTATATGCATGAAGATAGTGATGGTTAATCTAATAGTGATGAATATGAAATTGAACAAGATTATAGACAACTCATGTCTTATGACAATGATGTTTTATTGGATGCCTTAGAAGAGGAAGAATTTCTTGAAGAAATCACTAAACTCAAAATCTGTTTAGAAGAAAAGAATATGATCATAGTTATGTTGACACACCAACTCACTAAAGGAGAAAAACACAATGAAAATCTAGAATGTGAAATTCTGGGTCTAAGAAAAGAACTTGAGAAGACAAAATATCTTAATCTCAGATTTTCTAAAGGATCAAAAACTTTAAATGAAATCATCAAAGTTTAGTGTTCTCCTCTAATAAAGACAAGTCTTGGATATACTGAAGAACCATCTCAATCACAAAAGCCGTCAACCTCCACCAGAAGCTATCTTGATGCAGCGAAGACCAGTGAACAATATGTCAATCATCAGCAAAGGCCTAAAAATACTCATAAGGTAAATCATACTCAATTTACTCCAAGGATGAATATTAGTAGAAGCTTCAACCAATAGGTAAACAATGCCAAAAATATTCCTCCAAAGGTCTTCAAGACATAACCTCATGATTTTCTAAAAGGGAAAAGAACAAAAAATGATCCACATGCTAGAGGGAATCCACACACGATATGGAGAAGAAATGAGAAGCAAATCACTCCCACTAAAAACTAAGGCCTACATGGTGTCAAGGGGAGCATATGGTAGTATTATGAATTGCATTCAAATCATTAAAATTATTGTCATATTGGAAAGTTTGAATGAGAATTATGTTGTAGATGGTTGTTATGATTTTGTATCACTAATATTTGTTTGTTGCAAGAGATTATTTAGAGATGGCACATGTGTAGGGGGAGCATCTCACATACTTTCATTTTCTAGTGGTTATTGACGGAATATTGGTCCATGAGATATTTGGAGGAGGTTGGTATGTTTCTCATGATGATATATTTTTCTAACATTGGCCATTGTAGGAGCTATTAGAGTTTGATGGGAACTTCCTTGAGTTTATATTCCTTATATGAGAAATGCATGCAGTTGATTACTTTTAGATTGATGGTTATTTTGAGCATTGATGCATTATTTCAAATGATTATAAGTGACAATACATTTGCAGATGAGATAATTGTGATTCAGCTATGTTGGTGGTGTTTATGCTCCGTATTTATGCCTATGGATTTTCTATTTTTGTTGGTTTTTGTTACATATGATGTGATATTAGTTCCATCATATATTGATTTATTGGTTACATGATTTATCACTTGTGTTAATTTCTCTAATTGAGGAGACTGGTGGTTACTTGGCCTATTCTACATTTAGTAGATCTTCTTATGGTTCATTTTTGGCCCATGTTGATGATTAGTAGTTTTTGCTTCATTGTTGGCATTATGCATATATGGTTTGCTGATTATTAGTGGCATGATATGTTCATACTAGTTGGAGGTTTTTCTAATCAGATTTATTATTTTATGGATCCATGGTTCGATGCAAAATTAGTTTGAGGCCTATCTTATGATGAGATGTGTTGATTTGATTCCTAGTACTGAAAATGGTGCACATATTTTTGACATGTTATTGCTGCTACCTTATAGATGTGTTGATTGATGTGTTATGGATGATGATGGTCATATGTTGTTCCAGAAAATTCATGACCTATATTTATGTTGCTACTACATATTGGAGTTTCATCCTGCTGAGTTGATGCCATGGTTATATGCTATTATTGGTCACTATTTCATATCTCATGATGATCGGTTACTATCGTTATCACTTCATATATTGCTAGATGATGGCTCTATATTATGAACTTGGATGGTTGTATGCATGATGAGATTTATACTTTTGATCATTCATCATCTTGTTTGTTTTCCAAAAAAAATTAGTGTTGGTCAAGGAGCATATTTGAGTATGTCTTGGGGAGAGGCATGTTTTTGTCATAAGTTTTGGTCATGTAACAACTCGATGCTTCATCACTTTTAGTCATGTATCTTGTCTATGAAGCCATGTAATCAAGTGTTCATGTCATTGAGTTTATGTTGTCATGAGTTGGTGATAACAATGTTATGAGTCATGACAAGTTGGTGTCGTTATGGTTTGTTACAACCATCCTTCAACTATTGTACATCATTTCATAGTCATTTTATAACCTTATATCTCATTATATAGTCATGTCCTACATTTTATTATATATCATTGGTCATGGTTATGTTGGAGAAAGAGTCTTGATGTCTAGTATTCATTGATGAGGGAAACCGTTCAAATGGGTTGATGGGTGTTATTTAAGTCATGCACTATCTATTAATCATATTGTGTAGTCAATCTCTTGATTCTTGGGGTGTAGCCTTCAACTAGAAGGCATTGGTTACAGAATGATGATGCTCATGGGGAGCATATCCAATATTTTTTGTTGATTAAACATGGTTTGTTGTTGTTGTCTCTACATTATGTTTTTGTTGTTTTTGATGAGAGTGAGGTTGTTGTAGTTGTGTTGTTGAGCTGTGTGAGGTTGCTGCTATTACTGCTTATGATGTGTTGCTACTCACATTAGATGTTGTTGATGATTATGCTATTATTCTAATGGAGAGAGTGATGCTACTCATGGTATTTGTTGTTGTTTCCCATGGCGCTATTTAGTTGAGATTTGTTACTACTGGTTGAGAGTGGTGTTCATGGAGAGTTTGTTGCTACTACTTTAGAATAGAGAGAGATAGAGATATTATTGCTATTGTTTGATGTCTTGCTACCATGCGGAGTATTGTTTTCCATTGATGCATTATGATTTGAAATTGTTGATGTATATGATGTGTTTCTATTTTTGTCAGTTATGGTATGATGTTGTCCACATTGTATTGATGGTTATAGTTATTGTTTCTTGTTGAGACACAACTAGTGTTTAGGGGGAGTAGTATTTATTCAAATATGCTTCCCTGGATAGCTTAGCCCTTTGCCATTAATGTCAAAGGGGGAGTGAATGAGGAGTTTTTTAGAGGCTAGTTGGTTGGTTTATCTCAAGTTGCCATCAGTGCCAAAGGGGGATGTTGTTGGCATTTTGGCTCAATTGTTCAATTAGCATTGGTGTCAACCTAGTAGCATTGGTGCTAACAGATGCATTGGTGTTGGTTGGCATTGATGTCAACCTGGTAGTATGTGATTGTTTATGCACATGGTTGATTGGTATAGGATTGTACTTATGCCAATGAGATGGCACTTAGCTTGTACATTGGTTGCAAACCTTAGCTTGATGGTTACAAATGTTAGTATAGATTGTTGGTTGGTGTCTGGATGCCTTGGAAAATTGTGGAGATACTATGACTAGTTGATAGTTTGGATACTTTCAAGTCATTTCTATGGTTCTAGGCGTGAGTATGGATTGTTTTCATCTTGTATTATCAATTGCAAGGTCTATCATTGATGGTTGCAGATGTTAGAGTAGCTATGGTGAAGCTTGATGAGTTGAGTATTAGAGTAGTTGTTGAATGGAATTCAAGTCAACCTAGTTTTACTTGTGATGATGATGGAGTTTCTATAGTGGATTACTGGAGCATTGTAGAGGCTATAATGGATTCCTCAGTACTTACTAATGATGATCAACGAATGGATCAATTTTAGGTAGAATCCGAGCAAAGAAAATTTGTTTTTGAGCATCCTCTCCCATAATCGCATGGAGCCAAGCCTGTGGGAGTGGTTCAAAAGATCCATACACTGGCTTGAAAGCCTATGGGAGTGACTGAGGAGTTCCAATTGCATGGATCGAGTGTTGTGGGAGTGACTGAGGCTTTTCATGAAAATTCCTTTGCATTCCTCGCGTCAGCAAATTTTTATTTGGTTTTCTGACTTGTCTTCTTCGAGACTCATCATGTAAAGGTCAGAAAAAGGTAATTTTACTTCTAGATGATGGTTAAAAGAGAATATTCTTTAGTAAATTAAGTTGGTGGCTTGATTGAGTCAAGAATAATTCAACCAAACCACTTCCAACATTTGAAAAATATCCACTATAGGATTGGGATTAATTGATCTAATCATCTTTAGAAACTACAAATATGTGGAGAAATGTTATTCATTTGGTTGGTTCTCTTGAGTGAGAAAATTGTCATAGTGTTTTGGAGAGCCATTGGTGAGGAGTATGAATTTGTTGAAGCAGAGTGTGCATGGAGGTATATCTATATTAGTGACAAAAGTATGCATGACTGGAGACTATTTGTATGTAGAAGACAAGTGACAGGGCTACAAATAATTTTGCTAATGCATTTTTTCTTGTAGAGGAAAAATTATTGTTTGAGTTTATATGATTGTGATAAATTGGTTGTGGTACTGTCTCTTTTGTTGATATAGAACTTATATGTTGCATTGTTGAGTTTTTGCATCTAGTTTTTTTGCAGAAAATGTATTAAGGCTATGTGAGTTGAGAATGATGTATAAATGTGAGAGAGGAGTATGATTTGATTTTGATTCGGTGATTCATGTTTTGTGCTATGAAGATATTGTTGTTGCAATCTTCATGTTGAGTAGCTCAAGTTTTTCAGTATGAAAATGTATGAAACGTGAACCACATGGCGAAGTGTGGTGGGTGTTATGACAAAAACATTATTGAGAACAAATTTCTTCATAAGTCTAATGGGTGTTGGGCAAGGCTTGCTGATCAAATGGGTGTCTGTAGAGTCATATATGGGGACCATAGTTCCTTTTAGATAGTTGCCATATTTTAATCTCTATGTAATGGTTTTCTTAATAGATAATAAAATAAATTGAGCGGTGCAACAATAGCAAGGGTGGGTTTTTCCCCAGAGGGGGGCTTTCCACCAGATATCATGTGGTCCTATGTGATGTGATGATTTGTTTTTCATTGTGTATGCTTATCTCATATCTTATGGCTCTCATGTCTAGATTCTAGTTGAAGTTGCATGTTCAAATATAATGCTTATTTGTTAAGTCGTGAATTGATTAATAATTTGGAGAAAAAGTTTTATTGTTGTGAAATTGTTATCACTAGTGATTCATCCCCCCCAGTAAAGTAAGATTTTTGGGCCAGATTTTGAAGGTGAGTTTTTTGGGTTGGATCTTGAAAGTCAAATTTTTGGGCTTGATTTTAAAAATATTTATAGATTGAATTATCATGGGGAATCAAGGAAATTGCAATAGAAATATGATCAAATTAGAGACATTAAGGCTCGTATAATACTCAAAAAACTATCACAAAATAAAGAAGGAAGAATGCTCAAATAGAGAAAGGGAAAATCAATCTCAACAAGAAATTGAGCCAAGTATGTAAATGCAGATATTATAAATGATACTTAAAATTTAATACTTGATTTTGGAATTTATTTGATGAACTAGTTTGAAAAATATTTTGCAATGTAAACTTAAAGAGATTTTCCTCATAACATTGATGATGAGATTGAAAACGCTGAAAGACAAATTGAAGAAGAAAATGAACCAATGATTGATGATGTTGTTGAAGATGTTGAAAGAGATTCAAGTGATGAAGAAGTTGAACCACGCTTAGGTATGTGTATATATGTCATGTATTATTGAAATTATACATATTTATTAGTTTCAATTTCATGAACTCTATTTTTTAGTTTAATTATGTAATCTAAATTTATACTCATGTACATAAATTCTCATATGTACAGATGAAATCAATATCGATGATGAGATGTTAGAAAATGTTGACACTGAAACATATGGAGATTAAAACGCTGACCAAGTTATACGATATTGTGTTAAGCTCATTATTGATAAGTTTTTCAAGGATGAAAATGTGACAATTCAAGCTCAAATTTTGAGAGGTCTTAACGTCAAGGAAAATAAAAGAAGCTACAACACTATTGGGCATTCGAAAATCAATGAAAGATAAAAAGGTGAAGGAAAATGTGATTCCAAATAAAAATAATGCTCTAAAATCAATTGGAAGATCTATTTATAAAAGTGATCTAGATGCATGTAGAGCAATACAAATAACAATGGTTTCATCAAGTACTAAATAAAATCGTTTGGTAAAATCTATGGAAAATGAATTAGGGAACTCACGAAAAGCATTGCACAAGCATAGGAAATTTTGATTGAAAATAGATGCAAATGACGAGCTTTCTTGCTGGATAGTTATTTGTAGGTAACCATACAAAGATAGACTTGGAGAAGATGTTAAAAAAATAATATATGAATATTAGATGAAAAATTCATGTGTTTCACCATAAGTAAGTGAGTTGATTCAACGAAGAATAACACGAAATCATTATGAATAACATGCAAAACATATCTTGGACACCACTAAGATAGAGTTGTTCAATAATTTCAAAGAAGAGAATCATGAAATTAATGCCTTAATCAATACTTTTGTACAACAAAATCCATGGTATGTTTAAACTATCATTGGACGTGACAGTTGTTGTTTTCGTTATCATGTGTAATTTCAATTATATTATGATGCCTTCCTTAATTTTGGTAAAGCCTTTTGGAAACATTCACGTCCTCCTTCCACTATCCATCATTTTATATCCAAAATTCTATTTGGAAGAGAAAATCATAAATTATTTTACCAAAATAAATGTGTTGGTGGTAAAAATGTGATCATTGTGGAAATTTGAATTTCTTTCACAACGAATATCCTATTGATTGGTTCAAGTAGTAGTACAAGTGATAGAAGGATTTATTCACAACAAGAAGAAATTTATGTGATATGGTTTTTGAAGAAGTTTGAGACAAAAATTTACAAATATACCAAGCATTCTCATATAGCTCGATGGCCGAACCTGTGATTCAAAAAATATCGTGAAACTTTCCGCCAAGGGCCATTTTATAGAGAGTTGATTTTGCAGAAAATTACACATTTGTTGCACAAAATGAAATACATAGTGAATATTATCATTCTGGCCAAGTCTCTATGCTTGTCCATGTTCTATACAGACATGTTGAACAAAATATTGATCATATAGAAATCATCAGTGAGAATCAATATGTTATTAAAGAATATCTTTTTTATATTAGTGATGATTGTACACATGATACACATTTTGTACAATGTTACTTTGATAAGATTTATGACTCAATGAAAGGTCATGGAATAATTTTTTGTAACAACACTGGGTTAAAAATCCATGTAACAAAGTTTAAAAAAGAAAAAAATAAGACCAAGGTCATGGGACACGTATTCCAAGCTGAATTTGGGGAAAACATACTAGTGGGTGTTCATTTGGTTTATTATGGCGAAGAGGAAATTGAGAAAGGCAATGGAAAGGCTTTGAAAAGGAAAGTGGAATTGATTCACATTATATTTATGGAAATAATGGAAGTTAAGAGAAACGAAAGTTGAAATGTCACAGATCTGCATGTGAGGAGGAAAATGAAGGAAAATAAAGGAAAGTGAAGAAAATAGAGGCCTCATTAATAAAAAGGCTTCTGAGGATCAGTTGATAGACTTTTTACAATTGTTTGGTAGAGCTCTCTCTCATTTCTCTCTCTCACACACTTACAGCATTCTTGGATCACTCTAGAATTGGATCAAGGAAAGAAAATGAGGGATAAAGAAGGAATAGGGAAGAAATGATCAAGAAAGGACGAACAAGATCAAGTAGCTACAATGGGACTACTTGGAGGTATCAATTTGCATGTATGTTTTCCTTGCTTGTTTTGGCATGCATATGTATATTTGGTTCTCTTGTTTTCATTGGCATGGGTTTTCCAGGTGTGATAGTGTTCTTCATCCTTTCCTTTCCATTTTCGGATAACCATGGTGTGATGGATTCTCTTATATTTGGTTGAGATGGATTGCCAAATGGTTTCGAAACTACGCGAGGTGGTCCTTGAAATAAATAACAAAAGGCCTAGGAATCCATGGACTAGAATAGGTGGGATTGTGGTAAAGATGGATTTTGTGTGCCTTGGTGGGCCTATGAATCATTGACTGATGAATTGAAGGATATACAGTAAATCCTAGAGGTGTGTTCCCTCGATCAGGCCTAGAAATCCTCAACCAGTGAATGGAGGGATATATTGTAAATCCTAGAGGATGAAGTCTTGATTAGGCCTAAGAATCCTCAACCATTGTATGGCATGATATACAGTAAAACCTAGAGACTAGGATGCAGGAAAGTTCCTCACGGTGTAGGTGGAGAAATCTGGTGGCATCCATGCCTTTTTAGGGCCTAGTGATTTGCTGGGGATTATGGTAAATCCTGTGGAAACTTGGATTGGCTTTGTTGTGAGTCCCACATTCATGCTTGGAATATGGCACAAGGGTGATTGGATGAAAGAAAGATTTGGTTCAACCAATCTATGGTCGAGTGGTTTGTGGAAGTCCTAGACCTAGTTGGATTATGCATTCATTAATAAGAGCACTTTCTCCTTGGTATTTCATGTGTAAATATACTGGTTTATATGTGATTATTATGGTTGTTATATCCTTCTTGTTTCTATTGGTTATATGTTGGTTATGAGTAGGTTTTATGATAGACTTGATGTATGGATCTCATCATGTGTTGATTTACAAATGAACATACAATTAATATATGACCTAATAGATGGTAATGTAACCATTTTGATAAAGAAACAATTCTTCTTTACGAATCTCAGATAAGTATGAGACCCATATACTCAAATATGATGTTATGACTTGTAGATTACATATTGTTGACATGTTTGATGAAATGCCTATCATGGCTAGTAGGTTTCAGATCAAGTACTTGTACCAATGATTGCATTAGTAGCCTTATTACATTGTTATTTATCATTTATGAAAGTTTCATGAAGTTATATACAGTGGCCTAAATCCTGCCCTAAAAAAGTGGCACAGAATCGGGGGTTGCTAGCTCAAAAATATCTAAAACATTCCATAGTGATTAGCATGCCTTGTTGTGGAAGTGACTAGAAGGCCTCAGTTGCATTCATGGCTTTTCATGGAAGTGATTGAGGGTCCATATCAGTGATATGGCAAGTTTTCTCAGGGGTTGGTCACTTGGAAATGTTGGTTGGCTCCTGAAGGTTCTGGAACATATGTGGAAGGTCATAATGGTTTTGTTATGTCATTTCCACTTCCTTAGTTGTACATGGTAAGTTGAATCACATCATAGTATCCTCTCATCACATGTTTACCCCAATGGACCGATTAACTTGGGTAAATGTGGGAGGAGGGTGTTACAGATTCAATGAAAATTGGACATGGTCAGATGGATGCGCAGATCAATTCAAATCTTCATGATCATTCTTTTGGTTCTATTGTTTTCATATGAAAACCAACATTAAACATTGTTGTATTTTTTTTGAGGTTGGCCATGGACAAGGAGAACATGATGACGCAGGGTCATGTATAAAATGAGGACTTTGAAGAAATCAAATGGACCACTCTACAAACCAACTTGTCTCAGTTGAACAAGTTATTCAATGGTGAATTGCTGCACTAAGCCATGAGACTAACTCATCAAGGGAGGTACACAGGTATGTACATGTATATTAACTTGTATATATTTTTAATATATGTTAATTTTTAAATTTAAAAAAATATATATTATATCTAGTTTAAATAACTAATCAATGATTATCTTCGATATATAAATTATATTTTAAATAACATATTTAAATTTTTGATTGAATTTACTATATGTTTTTTGGTATATTGGAGTCCAAGATGTAGATAGATCGATTACATATGAAGCTGAAAGAATAAAAGGGACTCAAAAGTTGCATTCATTTAAAACAAAAGAGTACCGAAATGTGCTTGCATTTGTTAGAAGAAAAGAATCTTATTTTTATATTCTTTGTATAGAAGACACACAATCCAATGATGTTTGTGAAAACAATATGTATGTGAAAGCTTGGCAACATACAAAACTTAATACAAGGGGGGAATGTCGCTTGCAAGCTTCGAAGACATGGAATAAGAGGAGACTATAATGTCATCTAAAGGTGATTGAGTTTCTAGTCATGTTAGAGAAGGTAACATTTCAATTTATTTCAAAGGGTATGTGTGTGTGTGTGTGTGTGTGTGTGTGTTTTATATTTTTAATTTCACTGTGTATTTAAATATATAGATAATAGTTAAAATATATATCTAAATAGATAATAAAATCATGTACATGTTGATAACTAATTTCTTGTTAATTATGATATTAATATACACTTTTCATTGTGCAAGAGACGTTTTTGCTATAGTTTCACCCATCAACAATATAGAAAATTTCAAGTATTATTTGATGCAGTGCACTAAATGAAAGATGAATTTATTGGAGGACTATGATGAGAACAATTTTACATATGAAAGAGGGTATATTATATTGAAAGGATATTTTTTTCCAAGAAGCTCATCAAACTGAGAGTCATGTTTACATTCAAGACTATCAATCTGATGCCATAAGTTGTCAATATCGTAACTTGGTTTGTGCAGTGTGCATAAAGTTCATAAAAGTTCAATGAAGAAAAAATTCGAAATTTAAAAAATGGAGAATGTCAAAAGATGACCATGAATGGATCATTGAGGATGGAATTCCATTAGAATTCTTTTAATTGAACTTCCCAACAATATCTTCTCCTCGTATTAATATCTTAGAAAGAGTTCAAGTAGATTTTTAATTTTTCCTTTTGTGCACTCTTAAGTTGTCCATTCTAGCTAGTACTAGGTATCACAATTTTTTTATTATTAATATGGTGGATTTGTTGTTAATATAAAAGGAAATTCAAAGATCCCAAATACCACTATAATGTACAAGGATGTAGCATATAACAATATTCTTGTTTTTTGTTGATTACATACACCTATCATGTTTGCACTACATTTTTCTTTTTTATGTCATCACTTTATCTTTTCAAATATTTTTAGTGTTATCTTAGTAATGTTATTTACTTTATTAAAAACACATTACCATTAATTTCAAATGTTTTGTTTCTCTTGTACATATTGATAGCTCAAAAAAATGCATTTTATTGTGTTTTTCTTATACATGCAGTGCATACAAAACCTATTAAAACTAGCAATGCATGCTCCACACATAGTATTTAAAATTTGGAAATTTCATTTACTTTAAGACAAAAGTTAGGCCCACAAAGAATTAATGCAACTTTTGAGACTTCAGTTGATTCAACATTGTAATTGTTAATTCTCAATCTCTAATCTTTCTAAAATTTCATGAAAAATACAATAGAATCTTAGACTTTAAGACAAAGAAGGCAATTTAGATTGTATGTTTTATAATTAAATTTTATAGTATGTTTTCTTTGAAAAACTTTATATTAAAAGTTAAGTATCAACCCACATCCATAGTACCTCTTCTATACAAGATGATGATCTATTCATGAATGCAAAATGTATACATGTACCATGCTTTATAATGCAATTTTTTAAGTTATATGATTGTTTTAGACATCTATACCATTATAAGGTTCATGAATGCAAAATGTACCATGTTTTATAATTTGCAATTTTACTATTCATTAAAAAACTTGAAAAAATAACTTCATAAAACCTAAGAATCGACCCAAATCCTTATTATCTTCTACTAAGAGTATAAGAATCATCATACGAAATGTACAAACTAAATGCAAGTTTACTTTCATTGCTTCATATTCATGAACTTAAATGTAAAACATTTAAGCATCAAACCATGCATCATGAAAAATGTAACATGTTTTAAATAATGTTTATTGTTGATTAAACCCACAAACTATAAATTGAAACCTTACATCAAACAGAGAGTTGGAATTTAACTAGAAAAACCACGCAAAGGTTGATCCATGAGAACTTTCGTTAGTAATAATGGAATCCAAAATGTGAGGTTTATATGTGACTACATATGCTCACAATTTTGATGCATTCTACTTATCATTTAACTTGAAACATAAATCACTTGAAAAGTTGGCATGGGGAAATTGTAACTATTATAAAGGGTATCAAAATTTGGGTTCTAAAACTCTACATATGTGAGCCATACAAAGTACCAATTAAATGTAAATTTACTTTCATTGCTTCATATTCATGAAATTAAATGTAAAACCTTTAAGCATTAAACCATGTATCATGCAAATGTATCACGTTTTATAATGAAATTTTATAGTATGTTTGATTTGAACAAATTTATATTAAAAGTCAAGTATCAACACACATCCATAGTAGCTCTTGTAGTGCAAATGAGGTAGCAAGCTAAGTGGGATTGATTGTGGCGAAAACTCCACAACTAATCATGCTTGAGCCAGAGGCGATCTAGGATGGGTGACCTCCTGGGAAGTCCCGGTTACTGGGTGTAAGCCCCAGAAGTAATGATTGACTCTATGTGATTCATTTCACTAGTTTCAATCCCACTTCTTCACCCCTATGAGCATCACCTAATGTAATGAATGATAAGTGGACTATTCAAAAATCATGAGAAATTAGTCAGTTACGACTACCTCCCATGAAAATGGTCATAGATGAATGACTTTCTTAATGCAGTTGAATCCCAAATAATGCACTGCGAAAGGCCCTCAATACTTAAATACATAAGAGTGAAGGGAGCTCTTCTTGAACGGTTCATGAGACACAATACTTGCTAAGGTTTTGCAAATGGGGTAGCAAGCTAAGTGAGCTTGATTGTGGGGAAAACTCCATAGTTAAGCATGCTTGAGCTAGAGGTGATCCGGGATGGGTGACCTCCTGGGAAGTCTTGGTTATTGGGTGCAAGCCCAAGAAGTGATGATTGAAGCTATGTGATTCATTTCACTAGTTTCAATCCCACTTCTTCACCCCTGTGAGCATCACCCGATGCAATGAGTGCTAAGTGGACTATTCAAAAATCATGAGAAATTAGTCAGTTACGACTACCTCTCATGGAAATGGTCATAGATGAATGGCTTTCTTAAAGCAGTTGAATCCCAAAAACTAATATCTAATATATAGATAATAGTTAAAATATAGATCTAAATAGATAATAAAATCAAGTATATGTTGATAGCTAATTTCTTGTTAATTATGATCTGAATTTACACTTTTTATTGTGCAAGAGATGTGTGTGTTGTAGTTTCACCCGTTAACAACATAGAAAATTTCAAGTATTATTTGATCTAGTGCACTAAACGAAATATGAAGTTATTGGAGGACTATGATAAGAACGGTTTTATAAATGAAAGAGGGTATATTATACTGATATGATATTTTTTCCAATAAACTCATCAAACTGAGAGTAATGTTTACTTTCAAGGCTATCAATCTCATGCCATAAGTGGTCAATATAGTCACCTAGTTTGTGTAGTGTGCATAAAGTTGATAGAAGTTCAATCAAGAGAAAAATTGAAATTGAAAAAATGTAGAATGTCAAAAGCTGACCATGAATGGATCATTGAGGATGGCATTCCATTAGAATTATCTTAATTGAACTTCCCAACAATATCTTCTCCTTGTATTTATATTTGAGAAAGAGTTCAAGTAGATTGTTAATCTTTCTTTTTGTGCACCCTTAAGCTGTCCATTCTAGCTAGTACTAGCTATTACCGTTTTTTATTTATTAATATGGTGGATTTTTTGTTAAGTTAAAAGGAAATTCAAAGATCCCAAATACTACGGTAATGTACAAGGATGTAGCATATCACAATCTTCTTGTTTGTTTTTTTTATTACAAACACCTATCATGTTTGCACTACATTTTTCATTTTTATGTCATCATTTTATCTTTTCAAATATTTTTAGTGTTATCTTAGTAATGTTATTTACTTTATTAAAAACACATTACCATTAATTTCAAATGTTTTGTATCTCTCTTGTACATCTTGATAGCTCAAAAAAATGCATTTTATTATGTTTGTCCTATACATGTAGTGCATACAAAAGTGTAACAAAACCTATTAAAACTAACAATTCATGCTCCACACATAGTATTTAATATTTGAAAATTTCATTTACTTTAAGACAAAATTTAGTCCCACAAAGAAATTAATGCAACTTCAGTTGATTTAGCATTGCAATTTTTATTTCTCATGGTCTAAGATTTATCAAATTTCATGAAAAATACAATATAATCTTAGAATTTAAGACAAAGAAGGTAATTTAAATTGTATGTTTTATAATGCAATATTATAATATGTTTGCTTTGAACAACTTTATACTAAACGTTAAGTATCAACCCACATCCATAGTATCTCTTCTATACAAGATGATCTATTCATGAATGCAAAATGTACACATCTACCATGTTTTATGATGCATTTTTTAAAGTTATATGATTGTTTTAGACATCTACACCATTATAAGGTTCATGAATGCAAAATGTACCATGTTTTGTAATTTGCAATTTTACTATTCATTAAAAAACTTGACAAAACCTAATAATCAACCCAACTCCTTATTATTTTCTACTAACAATATAAGAATAATCATGCAAAATGTACCAACTAAATGCAATTTTACTTTCGTTGCTTTATATTCATGAACTTAAATGTAAAACCTTTAAGCATCAAACCATGCATCATGCAAAACGTAACATGTTTTGAATAATGTTTATTGTTGATTAAACTCACAAACTATAAATTGAAACCTTACATCAAACAAAGATTTTGAATTAAACTAGAACAACCAAGCAAAGGTTGATTCATGAGAACTTTTGTCAATAATAATGGCATCCAAAATGTGAGGTTTATATGTGACTACATTTGTTCATAATTTCGATGCATTCTACTTATCCACATTTTAACTTGATGCATTCTACTTATCATTTAACTTGAAACATAAATCACTTGAAAAGTTGGTATGGGGAAACTATAACTGTTACAAAGGGCAGACATTTTCTTTCCATGAGTGATCTTACTTGCAGGCTTTATTAGAACAACATGGCAAGGATGCATGAGGAGATATGAAAAAATAACACATGATTGTGACACGTTAAATAACATCACATCCCGATGATCAACATGATCCATAAAGACTCAATATGACATCAAAATAGCTGGAAAAACCAACAAGAAATTTGCATAAATTATTAAAGACATAGGTGGTAGCCTTGTCATTGCTTAAGAAATTCCATGTCACAAGTCACTATGGGGCCAAGTCATCAAATGTTAGTGGCTTGTCATGTTGTTGCCACATGATGATGTGTAAATAATGATGTAATTTGTAAATAGTGGCTTGTCATGTTGTCTCCACATGATGATGTGTAAATAATGATGTAATTTGTAAATATGAATATTTGGAATTCCAAGAGTGATATATGAACAAAAAAGCCACATGGAGAAATCTAATGATCACTTATAGAAGTCCAAAAGACACAAAGAATTCCAAAATCCATGTTGAAGTTCAGAAGTCATTTGGAAGTCCAAAGGTAATTTAAGAGTATAAATAGCATTAGAAGTTGAAACGTCATATGGGAATTTCAAAAGTTATGGGGATAGTAAGAGTCATGCCTCTAGTTATAAAAGAAGCCTCATTACTCAAAGAGAGGACTTTTCACATTGACATATCCTAGAAGGCATTAGAGAGATAGAGATAGTTCTTTTGGAGAGCAAGTGATAGCTCTAATGCTCCACTATTGGAGCTAGTGGTATTCATTGTACTCATTTATCTTGGAACTTTTCCTTAATACTTGAAGCCTATTGGGCCAACACATTTTCATGCATAAATCATTGATGTTGTAAGACTATTCTTCAAATTTTGGCATTTATGTGGTGTTCTTACACATTAGATAAATTGAACTATTTCGGAGGATTTGGTGCTTATATTATTGGAGTGTGTTGTGATGGTTATAATGATCACTGCATCTATGTGAATTATTTCTCTTTATGAATAACGATTCTTCATCATTTATGTGTGTGTTCCTTTATTAGAATATTACTATTACTTTATTTTAGAGACTCACTTTTGTTTCCTTAAAGTGAAAGAACCTTGATACATTTGCAATTGAACATTTGATAAGGCACAATTGCTTTCTAATTCAAAAGTATGTGTGTGCTACACTTTTATTCTGATTGCTCAAGCCAAGGCAAACCTTTAAGTAAATGGAAGTTAGGCCATATTCTAAATGGGACTCTTATACGAAATGATGTAAGGTATAATTGGGACTTCATATGAGGGATATCCCTTGTATGTTGGTGGGATCCAACACCATCAACAGGTTGGAAATCCAATGATTTCTTTCTATTTTTGACTTTGGGAAAATTCATTCACATAGATATAATTGTGTTATATGTGGAATTATGGTTGTGGTTCTAACATTATTTTGTAGTAAGTTTTCCAACATCAACTTATTGTTCCTTGAGTCTTAGTTTGATTCCAACACTTCTTATACTTTTAGGCAAATTTTCATGGATTTTTGCAGGGAAACACAACCCTCCTATTAATGAGGCTACTCCGTCACATTTTGTATAAAAAGGAGAGAGTGGGGAGCGGAATTGACCAAGTAAATACTACTAAGGTGTAAAGGGAAGGATATTTCTACTTTACAAAATTTCCAGTTTCTATACTTTCATTCTCTATAATGGAAATTTTCTATTAGTGAGATAAAAAAAAATTGCAAGTGTTTTAAGTTGATTTTTCATGAGGTTCTTGAGCACCTTGGGGATGGTCAAACCACATGCACTCTGGAACCCTTACTATACCCTTTGTACCTTATTTCCACATGTTTATTCAATCTATCACATTTTTTATTTATTTTTAAGTGATATGTACACAATTTCATGTTCTTGTAGATACATGTAGATAGCATTTCTGATTTTCTAGGTATTCATCTTGACTTCCATAATTTATTATTAGTCTCACATGTTTGATTTCACCTTTCCTTCAATTATTGCTAATTTTGTATCATCTCTTGTGTTTTGTATAGAATTATAATAAATCGTATAAAAATATAGGGTTTCATATAAAACAAACCAAAAAAATTATTTTGTCTTAGTTCATTAGGATTTCATCTTGGTTATATGTTGAATATCCTAGTTAGTTAGTTAGTATGATTAAGTGAATGAGGATGGGACTGAGATGGAAGTTGTTACACCTAAAAGGTTTCCTATAAGATTTACTTATTTCAGTTTCCTAAGTGGATTTATTTGCTTTATTCTACAACATGAGTGTAGCATGGTTTTCTTTACAATATAGAAAAAATTATCCACTCTAGTAGTGTAGTATGAGTTCTTGTAACTTTACTTTCTAACGCTTTCATTTTTGCAATTTTGTTCTCGATTTCATGTAACTTTGATTTTTGCGCTTATATATTTTAATATTCATCTCCTGCTAGGATACACTTGATAAAGTAATAATTGATTGACAATGCCACTTTTTTCACCTAACCAAGTAGTAAATATTTCATAGATTAATGTACATTAAAGGAGAGAAAAAAATGTAAAATCCATATACAATGCATGAAACCTCTTAAGTTTGTATGAACCCTGGGTTAACATATTAAAGTTATGACCCTCAAGGCTACAAAATTGTTTCTCATTATTGAGGGTCATCATCACTCAACCTACACCAAAACAACAAATTTACAACACCCAAATTCGTCACCTTGGGTCATTGCCACTCATCTTAGTTTCTCAACATAGGTATTGTGCACTCTGTAACTCTTGGACATTCCAAGACTAGACCCTTCAATATTCCTTCCAACCATATTGGTTGGAAAAGTGGCCATGCTCCCAACAGATACCCTCTATTCTCCCTTCATCTTAGTTGTAGTATGACTCCACTTTTCTATGTGAATTTTAGCTCTCTGGATTTATTTCAACGTTTGATCTACAATTATCTATATTTAATTTGGTGGTTTTGTATTTAGCATCCATCTCTCCTCCTTTGTATATATATGAGATGAAAGGGGGGATATCAAGGGGTGTGAACCATGTTGTTTCATGAACCATTGCAACTCTCCATCCATGTTGACCATCCCATGGCACGACTCATCTCACTTTATTCCAGGTCGAATTGTATCATGAAATGACTCATCTCATTTCATTTTAAGATGACCCATCTCATGGAATGATTTTTATTACCTTGTTTGGCATGAACCAGCCCATGTGATTATTTAGAACATTTCCTTTTTCCATTAGTTGGGAATCCACGCTCATGACCATGGCACTCATCTCACCCATTAGGTCATACACACCCATACACAATGTCCACCTTGTCTCATCTTAGGTGTGAGCATGCCTTTTCATGCCAAAAAACACGAATTCATCTCAACATGTTGTCTTGGTTGGGTGTGCATACCCACTACCATGCCCAATAAACCAAGTCATCTCATGCCCCCTTATCACCTAGCCAACACATAAACTCCAAAGTTCCTACAAATGTCACAAGTAATGTCACATGTCTCTTGATGGTGATGTCGTCATGCCCACACTTCTTTGATTATGTGCACACTCACCTTGAGGGATTGACATCCTCCCCCACTCAAAATAATTGTTTTCTTAGGTAATTATCCAATCTATAACTCCCCAAGTCATAAAATAAAGTCCTGAATCATGAATTGTCACTCAATAGTATTATCTTAATGAATATATTGATATCATTCCTGCATGTCCTCCATGTTTTGGATTCCCCTATGGCTCTTGATTAACAGTTAGGTAAGATGATCATTTTACCAATCCCCACAATAACTCATGTCACCCACACAAATGCAATATCCATAAATTTCAAATCATCAAAGTAACTCCATCATAATCTTCTCTGCATGTGGTACATAGAAGGAACCGAACATATAACTTTGCATAGAACTACAACAATTAGAAGATACTCCTCATGGCTCAGTGTGAAGGTGAGGTGCAATATTTATGGTGACTACCGGCTCCATCTTCAATCCCTGTATTTCTTGCTAGAATAAACCTCCATACTTATTTGTAAGATGACTAAAAAATGTTGGGTGTGAAATGATGTTTCTTTCTGCCTCCTGAATAAGATGCTTCAACTCTGGGTCAGAAGATCAACCTCCTCCTAGGTCTCACATGGATGAACTAATCTCCTCCTTCTCCTATTTGTTCTAAGGCATACATTCTTAGTTACACTCTTGGATGATAGGTTCCACCCTCATTTCCTCATTAGAAACATCAAGCATCAATCCATCATCCTCCAAATGATCAACTCCTCACTCTAATCTTCAATCCCATCAATCAATAATGTCATAACTTGTGCATGTTGGAAGAGAAGAGTGGCCATTACATCCATATTCTCATGAAAAACACTTTGTGGTTTTTTTATCTACTGTTTCATACATTTGAATAGAGGTCATCCTTATAGTTTAACATGTAAGTCCCTTTAGATTATTCACTAGAATCAAATCCTATTCTGATAGAATAAACAAACATTCCATGTGTGTAACTATCATTTTTCTCTATACAATCAAAAGCTCCTATCCCAACATAAACTCATATTCATCTAGATGCACAATGGTGAAGCTCACATTTCCCTTCCAATCTTTGATATCAATGGGAACATCCTCAACTATTCCAGTCACACACATCTCCCAGAAATTAACTGCCTTGAAGGATGTTTGTGCAGGATTGAATTTCAATCCAATCTCTCTTGCCACATCCTTCCTCATAAAGTTATGAATAGCTCCAATATCAATCATAGCCACCATTTGAACATCATTAACATCCATACTCAAAGTAAATTTGAATCCTCTCCTGATCTTGTTTTATTGTGGCCTTCTCCATAGAAGTTACTCCCAAAACATGTAGTATTCCACTTGTTGGCACATCCTCTTGCTTTACAGGACCCACCCTCTTCTTCAATGTTAGGTCTCTATAATACTAGTGATTCCCCCATTACTATTTTCGTTGTAGCCCTTATTATTATTATTGTGCCCCATAGAAGCCCACTATTGTTATTGTTGTGCCCTTATATTATTATTGTTATGTCATCTTTGATTATATTGTGATCCCTTAGATTCCTGTATATAGAAAGGAGGTTTAGTCATTTGTATCATCCATGAATTATTCATTTATGTAATGTAAAGAAGGTTCCCCCCTTGAAGAGTCTTAGTTTGAAGTTGTTGATCCATCTTTTCTTCTATTTTGTGAGTTGGTTACATAACATTTGGTATTAGAGCTTTGGATTCTAGGGTTTCGCTGTTCCAAATAGGCCATCGTGGAATTTTTGCTATAATTTTTTTTTGCGACGTTTAAGAATCTAAAAACAAATCCCATTGGAGTCAGCATCACGATGCTCCTTGGATCCAAATTTAAGGTCTTTTATCGCTATATTTTCAGAGATATGATCTAAGGAAGTTAGGGTTTTTGCAGGCTCCCGGATTACATCCCAAACAGATAACCTTGGGAAAGTCGTCATAACTTTCTCTTTGAGTATCACATTAAAATTTGGTAAAATGTCATAGAAATAGGATGGACTATAGTTTTTTGTGCATCATTTTCAAGTCTGAAGGTTGAAACAATGACACGTGGCACTTCGTACAAGTTTGCTCTACTGAAAAAAGTGTATAATCAGGCCGTATTGGGAGATTGGACATAACGCTTTCGTGGAGAATCCAATTTTGATCAGACTAGTGGCATTGGAAAGAGGACTCAGAGGGATACCATAGTTTTCAATTTCAGAACTTTGATATATGCAATTTTAGAGACACATCAGATTCAATATCGAGAGCCTACAAAGTGAAAAAAAGGTGTGTAGTTGTTTTAAAATTTTGCATAAGTTCAGTTTTAAAAATTAGTTTGAAGGAATTCAAAGAGCATAGTGAAGCATGATTATCATTAATTGATGCCCTGAAGAAATAAAATGGAAACACCTAGTAAGCAACCTTAAAGCTCTAGCATGACTCATGAAGAATAGGAAGAAATGAAACATGATATATCAAAATTAGGAGACCAAGTACAACAAAATTCACTCTCACAAAAAGTAACAAAAGCTAAGATGGATGGTTTAAAAAAAATGCGTGTAAGCTAATATTGTAGAAATTCCCACCTGTAGATCACTTGATAATGCAATATACTAAAGCAAAATAGTTGATCTACTTCTACAAACAATTATGCATAAGCTTAATCGAATTGAGCAAGACCAATTGAACACATATAACTGATAAGAACAAATCAATCACATGTAACACAGAAGATATAACTAGGGGAAAGCCTAAGCATAAAACCCCAACTTTGTATTATCATACAATTGGAAATCTTGTCCAAGTTACAAAAAGAATCAGCTCAAAAGCTATCCTGCTCTCTCTACAATCAAACAATGAAGCTCATAGAATAAATAGGCAAGTATATTTCCTCCTCAAGTCCTCCAAGCCCCTATTTCTTTGCGCAATTTTTCTTGGGGTCTAGTGAAGCCACATGTGTGAATTGGCCTCATCACACACACTAAACAAGAAGAAGTAACAACACAATTCTCTTGGAAAGAATTCCTTCTGCATGCAAGGAACATTCACCAAGGAATATTATAGTAACTAATAATACACTATCCCTCCATCTGATCTCAACCAGGTCTCTGTTTGAACTAACATGCATGAGTTATGTATGAGAGAATATTCAGTTATCTGAAGAGCAACAATTATATGCAAGCATGAATTAACTAACTGAACTTACATTAATTTAAACAAACTGTTTAAATCAATATAATTGGACTTGACTCAGTTAACTGAGCCAACTAATTACTACTCAAATTAGAACTCATCCTTATCTATTTAACTGATGGAAAAATTCCTCAATTAATAGAGAAACTGTTGCATGTCCTCACATAGACTTCATGTTTGATTTTTCACAACTAGTTAACTCATGGTGAATTAATTTATTTATTTTCAAATAGCTGTTAAGTTCAAATTCGAATTTTACTTCCTATTATAGTTTAGGGACTAACTAAAATAGGAAGGGATCCCGAAATGCTATTTATAGAAAAGTTGTTTTTAGCACTTTCACTTTTCATCCATTGCTGCTAAGTTCAACACTGGTTGAAACTACTATTTATAGCAGCGCTATTTTTAGCATTTCGTTTTACTATTTTCAACACTCCCTCTCAACAAGAAAGGGATTATCAGTAACCCTAATCCTATCTCTGTGGAACTCGAACTTGCATTTTGACAATGCCTTTGTCAAAATATCTGCATTCTGTTCCTCGGTCGAAACATACAACAACAACATGATCCTCTTGACCACATAGTCTCGAAGATGGTGATACCAGATATCTATGTGCTTGGACCTGTCATGAAAAACTGGATTCTCAAAGAGTTTGATGCAACTCTGATTATCACAGTAGATCATTGTATGATCCATCCTTTGACCAAACAATCCCACTAGAATCTTTCGCATACAAATGGCCTCACATGCAGCTTGACTAGCAGCCATGTATTTGGCCTCTGCTATGCTAAGTGCAACTGATCTTTGTTTCATTTTGTAACAAGAAACTATAGCTGAACCAAGGTTGAAGATTCCTCTAGAAGTGCTCTTCTTGTCTGATGGACTACCTGCCCAATCTACATCTGTGAAGCCCTGAAGCTTCACTCCCTCTGTCCGTCTGTACCACAATCCAAACTGAGATGTGCCTCTAAGGTATCTGAGCACATGCTTCGCTGCCTTCCAAAATAGCTTGGTAGGCTAAAACATATCTTGACTCAGTTGGTTCACCACAAAGCATAAGTCAGGTCGTGTGTTCACTAGATACATAAGTGAACCCACCAGCTACAAATAAATAATATCAGCTACTACCTCACCTGAAGTAGCATACTCCTTCCTCCAGTTCCTAGCTAGAGGAGTTTGCATGGGTTTGCACTTCTCCATATGGAACTGCCTAAGGATCTCATTGGCATACTTGCCTTGAGATACAAAAACTTCTCCATCTCTCTGCCAAAGCTCCATGTGTAGAAAGTAGTGCATAAGACCCATGTCTTTCATCTCGAACTCTCTTGCAAGGTCCTCCTTGTAAGACTATATCAGCTAATCATCACCTGTCAAAATCATATCATTGGCATAAAGTACAATGATCAATGGCTTACCTTCTACCATGATGTGGTAAAGGTTCACATCTACTTCACTCTTGGTGAAGCCCAACCAGGTGAAATAGCTGTCAATTCTGGTGTACCAAGCACGGGGTGCTTGCTTCAGCCCATACAGAGCCCTCTTGAGTCTACAAACATGTGACTCACTATCAAAGGTTTCAAAATCTTCTGGCTACTCAATGTACACCTCCTCCTCAATCTTCCCATTGAGGAATGTTATCTTCACATCCATCTGGTGGATCTTCCACCCCATCTGAGCTGATAGTGCCAATATCAATCTAATTGATGAGTACCTTGCTACAGGAGCAAAAGTCTCATCATATTCAATCCCCTTGACCTATGAGAAACCTTGGGCAACAAACCTTGCCTTGTGTTTCTCAACACTGCCATCAGTTGCCTGCTTTACCTTGTAAAGCCATCTAGAACTCACCACTGACTTGTCCTGAGGTCTTGGGACAACATCCAAAACATAGTCCCACATGATGGAGTCATACTCCTCCACCATTGCATCAACCCACACTGGTTGTTGCACTGTCTCCTCGAATGAAGAAGGCTCGTAATCTACACACTCCCCAACCATGGCCATGTAACTAGTGTATCGCTCTAGCGACCTCCTCTATCTGTGCTAAGCATATGGTTGTCCCACATTCTCCCGCGCATCCAACATCAACCTGTCAGCTTCCCTTGAGCGTTTCCACCCATCTCTGGAAGTCTCAACATGAGTGGATGTCTCCACTCCTGAATCCTTTGCATGTGGCTGCTCTGCATCAATTTGAGGTTCCTCCTCCTTAGGAATAGAAGGTTCCTCATTTGCATGCAACTTGAGCTCCCTCTCAAGTGATATTTGCATGGCTTTCTACTCATCGAACTTCAGATCCCTGCATACCACAATCTTCTGAGTGGAAGGCAGGTACCCCACAAGTATTCCCAACTTAGTTGTTGGGTCTAGCTTCTTCCTGGCATCTTTGGTCACATGATAGTAAATTGATGATCCAAAGATTCATAAGTGACTTACATCAGGTCGCTTCCTAGAATAGGCCTCCATAGATGTCTTCATCCCCAGTGTACTGTGTGGGCTTCTGTTTTGCATGTATACTGTTGTATTGCATGCCTCAGACCACAAATACAGTGATAGGATTTGGTCATGCAACATCGCTCGATTTGCTCCCACAATCGATCTATTCTTCCTTTTGGCCACCCCATTCTGTTGTGGGTTATGGGGTGCTGACAATTCCCATTTAATTCCTTCTGCAGCATAGAAGTCCTTAAACTGCCGAGAGATATTCTCTCCACCATTATCTATATGCAAGGCTTTTATTTTATTTCCTGATTCTTTCTCTACCAAGGCTTTAAACTCTCAAAACTTCAAGAAAGTTTGATCCTTCTTTTGCATAAAGTAGATCCAGCATCTAAGTGAAAAATCATCAATAAAAATAACATAATACCTTTGTTTAGCGGTGGAGGCTGTAGAGAAAGGTCCACAAACATCTGAGTGAACTTGCTCCAGGATTGCTCCAGATCTACTGTCTCGATCAGGAAAGGAAGATTTTGCATACTTACCCAAGTTACAACCTTTGCATGTACTTGTCTACTCAAGTTTTCCCTTGTGTAATCCAGTAGAAATATGTTGCATGATATTCAGGGCTCCATGGTGCAAGTGGCCCAGTCTTCTATGCCATAGCTCACCAACATCTTGGCTCTACACCATCTCTTCTTTGAAACTCAAAGCAACACAATCATCTACCTCGAGCTTGTAGAGATTCTTAACTCTTACCCCTATTTTCTTTGTCTGTCCAGTGCCGATATGCCTCATGAATACCTTTCCTTTGCTAAAGACTACATCATAGCCTTTAACTTCTAGCAAAGCAATGGACACAAGATTCTTCTTCAGACTTGGTACATACTTTACATCAGCCAGGGTGAGGGGAGCTCCATGCTCCCTCCGAAACACAAACATACCTTCACCTTAGACACAGTACTTTCCATCATCACCATCTCGATCCGCATCTGGAGATCCTTATCCTCTAGGGTACTAAAGAGATTCTTGTCACCTGACATGTGGAATGAGGCTCCACTGTCCAGGTACCAAACACATCCCATCATGGATGAAACCATGCATGCGATAAGAGAGAAATCTAGCTCAAACTGTGATGCTAGTGCATCACCATCAGATCCCTGTGAGGAACCCTTCTTGGATTTTTTCTGTGGACAATTAGTAGCATAATAGCCCACTTCATGACAATGAAAGCATCGTACTTTTGATTTGTCAAACTTCTTCCCACCATGGGAAGAACCAGATTTGGATTGGGATGCCTTTCCTTTCCCCTTCCTTTCCTTACTCACTAAGACTAGATTTTCCTCATCACCTTGCTTCGGTGAGGATCCATCTCTGGTGCTTCTTCTTATCTGCTCCTGCATCAGATCCAACCAAAGTCTTTCCTAATCTGGCAGTTTTTTCTCTTCCATTAACCAAGTCTTGGTAGCTATGCCAGCTCTTAAGAAGACCAAGGAGTGCAAGACTCACCATGTCATCATCCGTTGTCGTGATCCCTACACTTCCAAGCTCATCCATGTAGGTGGTGAGCTTGTTCAGATACGTAGAGATCGTGTCGCCCTTTTCACACTTGATTTTACAAAGCTTGTATTTCAGTGCCAACTTCCTTTGATCACTGCTATTCTGACATAGATATTTCAATGTTTTCTACATTGAAAATGGTGTCTCCTTCCCATGGAGACTTGAGACTATGTGATCTTGAACTCCCTCCAGAAAGATTCTCCTTGCTCTAGCCACACACTTTTTCCATTTTGCCAATTGAGTAGCATCAGCTGGCTTGGGGACTTCTTGATCAATGAAGTCCTTTAGACCGTTATCCTCTAATACTGCTTCCATGTGATCCTTCCAGGCTATATAATTTGAGTTGCCATCAAGAGCATACTTGAGTCTTAAACCACTTAACGCCATAGGTGAAATAGAGATGTGATAGGAACTCGATTTATATATTCAGGAATCACAAACTTCAACTTCTCCCTTATTGTATATTGTTCTTCCCTGATCACCTTTTCTCTGATACCATGTAGAAATTCCCACCTGTAGATCACCTGATAATGCAATATACTAAAGCAAAATACTTGATCTACTTCTACAAACAATTATGCAGAAGCTTAATCGAATTGAACAAGATCAATTGAACACATATAACTGATAAGAACAAATCAATCACACATAACATAGAAGATACAACCAGGGGAAATCCTAAGCATAAAACCCTAACTTTGTATTATCATACAAGTGGAAATCTTGTCCAAGTTACAAAAAGAATCATCTCAAAAGCTATCCTACTCTCTCTATAATCAAACAATGAAGTTCATAGACTGAATAGACAAGTATATATCCTCCTCAAGTCCTCCAAGCCCCTATTTCTTTGCACAATTTTTCTTGGGGTCCAGTGAAGCCACATGTGTGAATTGGCCTCATCACACTCATTGAACAAGAAGAAGTAACAACACAATTCTCCTGGAAAGAAATCCTTCTGCATGCAAGGAATATTCACCAAGGAATATCCTAGCAACTGATAGTACATTGTCCCTCCATTTGATCTCAACTGGGTCTCTATCTGAACTAACATGCATGAGTTATGTATGAGAGAATATTCAATTATTTGAAGAGCAACATTTATATGCAAGCATGCATTAACTAACTGAACTTACATTAATTTAAACAAATTGTTTAAATCAATCTAACTAGACTTGAATTAGTTAACTGAGCCAACTAATTACTACTCAAATTAGAACTCATCCTTATCTCTTTAACTAATGGATAAATTCCTCAATTAATAGAGAAACTGTTGAATGTCCTCACATAGACTCCATGTTTGATTTTTCACAACTAATTAACTCATGGTGAATTAATTAATTTATTTTCAAATAGTTGTTAAGTTCAAATTCGAATTTTACTTCCTATTATAGTTTAGGGACTAACTGAAATAGGAAGGGATTCCGAAATGCTATTTATAGAAAATCTATTTTGGTCACTTTCACTTTTCATGCATTGTTGCTAAGTTCAACATTGGTTGAAATTGCTATTTATAACTGTGCTATTTATAGTAGTGCTATTTTTAGCATTTTCTATTTTTAGCATTTCTTGTTGCTATTTTCAACAAATATGGATGTCGTGGAAGCTAAGATGGGTGGTTTAAAGAAAGGCATGGAAGCTAAGATGAATGATGTGGAAGCTAAGATGGAAGGCAAAATGGAGGATTTGAAGATGAATTTGACAAATTTGCTACAAGAAATGCTTACTTATGGCGAAAGACTAGTAAAGGAAACTCATGAGGAGAACAAAAGAAATTTAATCATGATTTCATAGACTCTAAAGGTGGATTGAAGACCAACCATGTTCCAAATATCAATATGAGGAAATTTGATGTCAAGGATGCCGTAACATGGATACTATAGATGGAGCAATATTTCGATCTCCATAATGTGCAAAGCACACAAAAGGTACACATTGCAACTTTATATTTGGAACCAAATTAGTTTGTATTTTATTGATGATTTTTCTCTCATAAACAAATTTTCACTTGGGAAATTTTTATGGAAGAAATGATAGCACATTATGAGGATACTAAAAGAAACACTTTTTTTAGCCAATTGATAAATCTCAAACAAAAGGGTTCTGATGGAGCACATTGAGGACTTCCAAAAATTGAATGTAAGGGTAAAAGATGTTCAGAGGAACATAGGATTGATGTGTTCATAGTGAATTTAAAGGATAACATCCAACATGAGGTTCACCTTTGGGAACTTGATTCATTGGAGAAGGCATTCAGGTTGGCAAGAAAAATGTAAAGCAAAATTATGGAAACAAGGAAGCCTACCACTCACAACCATAAAGATGGAAGTGTTGTTGCCCCTAACCTTCCACAACCTATAAGGTTGACACCACAACAATTGGAAGAAAAAAGAGAAAAATGGCTTTGTTACAGCTGTGATATAAAATACACTAAAGGTCATAAGTGTGCTGAGAAGAAATTATTTTACATAGATTATGAAGAGGAGGAAGAAAAGGAACAAGAAACATCAAAAGAAGAGGATATACACCAGGAACAAACTCTAGAGAAAGAAGAAATGGATCCGACCATATCTTGTAATTCATTGGCTGGAATCACCACTCCACAAACTATCAAGATAGAAGGACATATCAAGAAGAAAAAGGTAATAGTGTTGATTGATTCGGGAAGTACCCATAATTTTATTCATTGTAAGATAGCCAAGGAATTGAATTGCTTCCTATATCTAGCACCAGAGTGTCAAGTGATGGTTACAAGTGGAGGAACCATACATTTCTCTATAAAGTTCCATAATATCAAGATATCCATAGGATAATATTTATTGAATAGCCCAATGATTTCCATTCCAATGGGTGGTGCTGATGTTGTAATAGGAGTCCAATGGCTACAATCCTTGGGTAGAATAGATTTTAATTTTCAAGAACTTTTCATGAAATTTTGTTCGGAAGGAAAGGAAGTTGAATTAAGGGGTATCACAGGGAAATTGGGAAAGATAATTAGCTCTAATGGAATGACAAAGATTCTAAAGAAAGAACAACGAGGTGTAATTGCACAATTATGTTCACTAGAGGTTCCCATATCGAAATCATCTATTTCTCTAGATCTCCAAAAAGTCTCGGACAATCATTCAAAGGTATTTGAGACTCTGAAAGGCCTCCCACCTATTCGTGATCATGATCATTCTATTCATTTGTTTCCAAGAAGTGTTCCTCCAAACATCGAGCTTTACAGATATCCCTATGCCCAAAAGAGTGAAATTGAATGTATGGTTGCAGAAATGCTAGAGGCTGGTTTAATTCAACGTAGTGAAAGTTCTTTCTCTGCTCCTATAGTATTGGTGCACAAGAAGGATGGATCATGGCGTACGTGTCTTGATTATATGGAGCTCAACAAGCTCACTATTAAAGATAAATTTCCCATTTCTGCCATTGATGAATTATTAGATGAATTTCATGGACCAATTTACTTCACCAAGTTGGATCTTCGTTTGGGGATATCATTAAATAAAAGTCAATACTGAAGACATTCCGAAAACAACATTTAGAACTCACGAGGGTCATTATGAATTTTTGGTCATGCCTTTTGGCCTTACCAATTCACCTTCTACATTTCAAGGTTTGATGAATTCCATTTTCAAACCCTTCCTTAGAAAATTTGTGTTAGTTTTTTTTGATGATATGCTAATCTACAACAAGTCTTGGAAGGATCATGTTCAACATGTTGATAGGGTGCTCAAACTATTGGAGGAGAAACAATTGTATGCAAAAATCTCCAAATGTTTGTTCAGAGTATAAGAGGTGGAATATCTGGGTCATATTGTATCTCATGAATGTGTTAATGTAGACCCTAGCAAAATTAAAGCCATTAAGGAATGGAAAATCCCCACATCCATAAAGCATCTGCAAGGATTTCTCGGGTTAACAGGGTATTATCACAAGTTTTTAAAGAATTATGGGTGAATAGAAACACCTCTAACAACATTATTGAAGAAATATGCATTTTCATGGACTCCAAAAGAAACAAAGGCCTTTGAACATCTTAAAGAGGGAATGTGCCAAGCATCAGTCTTAGCTACGCCAGACTTCACAAAAACCTTTATTGTGGAATGTGATGCCTCAGGAAATAGAATTGGTGTTGTTTTAATGTAAGAAGAAAGACCCATTGCTTTCGAAAGTCGTCCAATCAGAGGAAAGTATTTACACAAAGCTATTTATGAGAAGGAAATGTTGGCAATATGACATGCACTTGAGAAATGGCGACCCGACCTAATGGGAAGACACTTCAAGGTAAAAACGGATCATGATAGTCTTAAATACTTTTTAGATAATGATTATCTTCAAAAGGGCAACAGAAATGGGTCACAAAGATGTTGGGTTATAACTTTGAAATCATCTACAAAAATGGAAAGCAAAATGTTGTGTTAGATGCACTCTCAAGAAAGGATGAGGATGTGGAAGCATTGCTTTGCACCATTTCTATTATCCAACCAGATTGGATAAATGAAGAAAGGGATGAATGGAATAATGGTGAAGAAGTGTGGGCACTCATTCAAAAGTTACAACAAGATCCCAGTACATATGATACATTTAGCTGGAAAAATGATTCGTTATCGTACAAAGATCTCTTATACCTATGTAAGAATTCCCAACTCAAACAAAAGATTCTTATGGAATTGCACACTTCTCCCTTAGGAGGGAACTTAGGATTTTTAAAAACTTACCACAGGGTTAAGAAGGAATTTTTTTTGGATGGTGTTAAATCGGATATTCAAAAATTTGTGGTGGAATGTTTGGTTTGCCAACAAAATAAATTTAAACAATTAAGACCCCATGTCTATTAAAACCTTTATCCATTCCAAGCCAACTTTGGGAGGAGGTTTCAATGGATTTTATCATAGGTTTACCCAAGTCTAAAGGAAAGAGTGTCATCATGGTGGTAGTTGACAGACTTACCAAGTATTCACACTTTTGTGCATTATTTCAGCCATTTAAAGCTAGTACAATTTCTACTGCATTTATGGAAACAATTCAAAAGCTACATGGAAACCCAAAGATTATTGTAAGCGACAAAGATCCCATTTTCACTGGAAATTTTTGGACAAATTTATTTTCTTGTCTTGATACTCAGTTGGTTCATGGCTCATCTTATCATCCTCAATCTAATGGGAACACTAATATAGTAAACACATGTTTGGAAGGATATCTTCATTGCTTTGTCTTTGATAAACAGCCACAATGAGTCAAATGGTTGCCTCTAGCTAAATGGCGGTATAACACTTCCTTCCATACTACAGCGAAAATGACCCCATTTATGGCACTTTATGGATATCATCTGCCATCCATCACATCATATTTAAGAGAAAAATCTAAGGTTCAAGTGGTGGAAGATCACATTGAGCATCAACAACAAGTTCTTCAACTCTTAAAGGATAACCTCACTTTGGTGCAAAATATAATGAAACAAAAGGAATATCAATATCGCAACGAAATAAGTTTTGATGTAGGTGATTGGGTATTCCTATAGCTACAACCATATAAAAAAATGTCCCTCAAGCAAGCTGAGAAGGATAATAAATTATCACCGAAGTATTATGGTCCATACAAGGTGTTGCAAAAGATTCGTACTATGACATAGAAATTGGAGCTTCTTGCAGCTTCTCGAGTGCACCCAATTTTCCATGTTTCATGTTTAAGGAAGGTTATAGGTGACAAGATCACAGTTCAAGCAATATTTCTAGAGCTTGACGAGGAAAGAAAAATCATATTGGAACCTGAAGCAGTCATAGAAACAAGAACTCGACAACTACGAAATCGATCAATTTCAGAGTATCTCATCAAGTGGAAGAACTTACCCACTGAAGATTCCACATGGGAGGATGAGAATTGTATATAGAAGCATCCAGAACTACTCAAGAATTGAGGAATTTTTTTTTTTGAAGGAGATGGGCATGTTAGGTCCCTATAATACTAGTGATTCCCCCATTATTATTGTCATTGTAACCCTTATTATCATTATTCTGTCCCTATTGTCCCCATATTGTTATTAGTGTACCCCATACAAGCCCACTATTGTTATTTTTGTGCCCTTATATTATTATTGTTATGTCGGCTTTGATTATATTGTGACTCCTTAGACTTATATATATAGAAATGAGGTTTAGTCAATCGTATCATCTAAGAATTATTCATTTGTGTAATGTAAAGGAGGCTTCCCCCTCAAAGAGGCTTATTTTGAATTTGTTGATCTATATTTTCTTCTATTTTGTAAGATGGTTACATAACATTCAACATATAATTCTTCATAAAAGTATCCTTTGCAAATGTCAAACATGAATGGGATGCTTCTCCTTTGTAGTACCTTTCCTCTTCACTTCATTCTCCTAAAAGACTTTTTCCCTTGGTCCTTCTTCTTCTTTCTCTTATCAAAACAACCTTCTTCTTCATTACTTCCATAAGTTCATTTTTGTTTAAAATCCAAAAGTTTATACATTGCAGTTATATCCTCTACACAAGTCTAGAAATTCTATCTTCTCAACTTAATTTGTGCCCATGGTTACAATCCATTGATGAAATGACACAACTAATATTTATTTGACATCTCTCTAATATCCAACATAAGGCTTGAGAACTCCTTAGTGTATGCATGAATCTTTCTTGTATGCTTCCATTCCATAAGGTGATTTCTAAAAATCCATGTTTGATTCTTGGGACAAAACTACACATATAAAATTGTCTTTAGATCTACCCATGCAAATATCCTCTCCATGATACAACTAGATGCAAAATCCTTTGCTTTGGTTCTACACCACAACTTTGATGTCCTTGTTAGATACATGGAAACGTCATTCACCTTAGCCTTGTCTAAGCACCAACTCATTAGATCCAAGTACTTCTCCACAATAGAATAGAAATTTCCAAGTGTCTTGGCACTTCTAATCCCATCATATGACTCTCGTTCCTTGATCTTCACTCTTGCTGAATTACTAGATGATCCTTGTCCTATTTCCTTCGTAAGTGTTAAAACTGTGTCTTCTTACTCTTGGTTCATGGCTACAAGAGATGATAGTTCATCCTCTAAGTGGTTAAAATCATATCCCCATGCATCATCTTGGGCTTGCTCCATTGTGTATGCGATCCCCTCAAGCTCACTAATGCAAATGAGAAAATATTCCCTCATAGTTCCTATGTCCCTCCTTATACCATCAGACTCATTCCCATGAGACTACATAGCATCCATCATCTAGACCATCCATTCTTCCCAACTACCAATTGTTCTATATTCTTTCATCTCAACCTCAATTGCACTAAATTTTTATATGCCTTTATATACCACCTATCTCAGAAGTGGTGAAAAGCACTAAATTGTCTCTACTTCACTTCATCTTTGAAATCATAGTAGATGTAATATCGCTTTGATATGCACTTTGATACCCCCTTAGTGGCGATATGCTCTGATACCACCTTAGTGGTGATATTATCTAATACCACATGTCATTCCCATAGAGACTTTACATAGTTTTAGGTGTCTTGCGATCTCTATTGGTACAACACCGACTTATTTCTCACCAATGGACCAACTACCTTGGAAATATTTCACCCAGAGTATATCTAAAAATAAACATTTAAAAAAAATTATCTTAAACAATATATATAGCAAAATATAAAACTTAATACAAAACCAAATTGTATCATTTTCCTCCACATTAACATTCACATTCATGTGCATTCATATGTTAATTAAAACATTAACCTCATAACATTTTGATTTCCACCATCAACATTCAATAATAAATGTAAACAACATGTATGAGGAGTGGTCACATTCTATCCCCAAAACCATGTATAAAATATATGATTTATCTGAGTTACTGTTGGCATTATGATGCATGTGTTGTACTTGATGGAAACCCACTCATAGAAGAACAAATCACTTATATATAACTAGATGAATCTACAGAAGAGATATCAGATGTGACAGAATACATGGGATGCAGGATAGCTCAAAGGAATCAGATGATAGTTCTCAGTACGACAAGTTAGCTTTGCCATCAAGTCCAAAGGGGGAGATTGTTGGCATTATGATACAAGTGTTGTCCTTGATGGCAACTCACACAGATGACAAATCATAGTGCAGCAGGTCAGTAGCAAAGAATTGATGATCAGACTACAAAGAATAAAGAAAGAAAAGTATATATGGAGGTTCACTATATACCAAGTCGCGTATATACACAAGTTCGCTATATACTAAGTAGGGTATATACACAAGTTATACACGCAGGTTATACAAGTAGGTTCACTATATACAAAGGCGCGTATACACGCAATATTGCTGATCAAAAGTCGCGTATGCATATGCACGCACTTTCATGCATGGAAAAATGTGTACATGTGGGAAAGCTTATTTTTGACCTATGGTTTTGGTCCTTGGTATTGCGTCCGAAGTGTTGAACCCAGGTATTGGGTCCCTAGTATTGGTTCTCAATGGTTTTGGACCATGGTATTGAGTAAGGCCTAAGACTATAAAAGGAGAAGAAGATCATTAGGCAAATGTAGAGAGAAAGTCTTGAATATCTGATGAAGTATGAGATCCAGTATGCAGGTTATGGGTTCATGATGCTTTCTAAGGAGGAATCTCAATGGTTGATGGAGAACAAGATCTAAGGATAGATCAGGATCTAATGGCTTGGAATGAATCATCTCTATATGGTTTGATCTTGTTTAGTCTAGATCTGTATACTGACACACGTAATATTCTATAAATGTTATGATCTAGGTATAACTCAAGTTTGAAATAGTTACAACTTATGAATGAATATTTATAGATGTATACACTGGTTGACTATGATATAAGTGCATACATATGTAGGTTAGATACATCCAAGTAGCGTATACCATATCATCTATGATGTTTTAAGTTACAGATGGTTCTGGTTGTTGATGAGTTCTGATGACTGTTTACTCGTGTCTGTATTATGCATACTCAGTTTGGTTGACTGTGTTTAGCTTCAGTGTTGATGGATGAGATCTACAATGGATCAAGATCATAATGACTTATCTTTATGTGATTAGATGGACTAGATCTGGTTGCTAACTTATGTATTATCCTTGTATATGTAATGATCTGGGTATGTATGAAGTCAAGAAGGGCAACAAAGTTATAAGTAAGTAATTAATGACATATACGTTGGTTCGCTTTGGTGAAGTTGCGTATACACGCTGGTTCGGCACTTCCAAGTAGCGTATGCATTCTGATGTATGATTTTTGATGATACAGTTAGATCTAAACATTGTTGCAGAGTTCTGTGTTCTACTCCGTGTTATGGTGACTGCATTTTGACTGGGTTTCAGTGATTCAGTATTGGGTGATTTAGATATTGATGATGCTAGTGTTGATTGATTGTGTGCTTCAATGATATTGATGGGTCCAATATGAAAATTGGATGAAACGTGGCCTTTAGATTATGGTATTGTGCTCCAGGAGTATCCAGTCTGAAAATGTATGAAACATGGTACCTGGAGGAAGAAAGAGAAGGTTGTAGCCTTCTGTAGGTCTGCACCTACATACTAGTACATCAGCTAATACAAGAGCTAAGGGGGTGGTAGCTCCCTTCCAGTAGAAGCTGGAAAATGAGTAAAGGTTGGAGCATTTCAGTAGGTCGGCACCTACGTACTAGTAAATGGATCGACTAGTACAAGAGCTAAGGGGGTTGTAGCTCCCTTCCAGGAGAGTTTGGAGAATGAGAGAAGGTTGTAGCCTTCTCTACAGGTAGAAGCATGTGTACTGGTATAAGACTGCACCAGTACAAAACTATTGTAAAAAGAAGTTTCTTATTAAAAAGAAGATTGAGATGACTTGCAGCAGGTGGCTTTCACCCACATTGGGTTTCCACCTTACATCATGGTGTTCATGTGTGCTTCTTGTGTGTGATGATCTGTTCTATTTTATTGCTCCTGTTTACTATTCATATGGTTAATATTGTTCTAATGCACTCATTAACGATCAACTAATTCAATCATAAGTTTACTGGATATACGCTTATTGCATTACACACAGTTGCGTATACACGTAGTTTTCCATAACTAAAGTAGCGTATATGAATCTTAATATGGAAATGAAAAATTTATATTGATTTGATAATACTGATTCCCCCCCCCCCCCCTCTCAGTATTATTTCCAACAGTTACAACATCTTGGAACAAGCCTCCATTTGAGTCACCAAAATTTCAACACCAAAATTTGTCACCTCAAGTTGTTGCCACCTGTCTTAGTCACATGGCATTGATCTTACACACTCTATAGCTCTCAACCTTCCAACAATCCTAGTTGGAAGAGAAACCACACTCCCAAGAGATAACCTTGATTCTCCCTTCTTATCAATTGCAGTATGAATCCCATTTGTTACACAAAATGTTTCCCTATAGCTTCATTATGTCCTCTAACATATAGTTATGTGTCTTTGGTGTGGCATTATTGTGTTCCTCATTTGTCTCTACTCCCCTATATTTATACATGTCATGAAGGGGAATGCATGTTGGTTTGAGGGGGCTTGACCTAGGTTCAAAGTGTGCTACGTACCAACAAAACCCTCAACTACTCGCCCTTTTGGCAACAACCTGCATGCAAATTGCAATCTCACCTGGAGCAATTATGAGAGGCTATAGAACCAGGCTTCTGCAACCAAAGGGATATCGACATAGTGGTACCGTGCATTTACTTATACTCTATATTGATCTTAGAAATTCACGTGCATAAGAACTTTGTGCAGATGATTACTTTAAAAAAAATTACATTAAACCCATAAATTCTAACAAATAATAATATATCTTATAGTTATTCACATAATTCTGTGAAAAACATACATTACGATACTAACAACAACAAAGCATGAACATAGAAAGATATACACTTTTTTGCCAAAACTTCTTCTTTATTAATATAAATCTTTAGCATATATACGTCTTCGACCTGGGCACCCAGCTATAGGAGATCTGCACACTCAGTTGCAGACTCTTCTAGGCCTCTGTGCACTCAACTATACATCCTTCCGTAAAACTACAAACTGCGAACGTGAATACAAAGATTCAATTTACTTATGATATGACATGACCTGATATGATATATCTTATTACAATTTATTACATCTCCTTAAATACATTTCATCTTTACAAAAACCATGGTCCATATACCATGGATCCACAAAACAAGGACTAATACCTGACACCCATTTTATCCCATCCCCAAAGCCCTAAAAGTCATCACGATAAATATATCTTGACCAGCTCCACGTGGTCCGCTCCTTCTTTTGAGGGGTCTCTTACCCAAAACTTGTACCAAGTTGGGCCATTCCCAACAATCCAAAGGGGTGTGACCATTTGATTTTGGATCTTTAATTCGATGACTTTAAAATGAATTGCATAAATAGCATAAAGTGGCCACAAGTGTAACACACATGAAGAAGAAACACATGAAGAAATGGAAATATGGACAAATTCACCAGAACTTGATAACGAAGTTCACCTAGTGTGGGATATGTCTTTGGGCTCCGCTAAAATGTGTAGCCACTTCATTAGCAACTCTTAAATAATACTCTTTTTTGTCAATACAAGGATTGAAATCTCACTCATGTGGCATTGTCTCTCCTACAAAGAGACGTTCTCCTTCGACAATAAAAATTGAATGAATTATCACAAACAAGTGGCATAAAAGGTTTTCCCTTTTTCCCAAATCAAAGGGGTTGGACTCTCACATAAAGTGCCACAATTGTTCTACCTACAAAGGGGTTGAACTCTCTCACATAAAATGCCATAATTTCTCTTTTAATCTATTGCTCAGACCCAAGGATATATGCAAATAAATGTTCTCATACATGTTCTCCCTCTTACAAATATTGAAAGGGGAAAATCAATAATAAATGAGACTTACATTGGTTTCCATGCCAAAACACTCCATAAAATTCTCAAAACATAACAATCACAACACTAGTAGGTCTTTCTCATCATTCAACAACTTTTGACTCTAAACACAACCGAATTCTAAAAAGTGGATTTTTGTCTCAAACATTGTGCCAAGCATTAATGACACACGTGGGATTATGCCATGAGCTCTAAAATATGTCACTCAGATATAGATTCTATCTACACCAATGGAGTCATCTTGAAAAATCATGAAGAATGACTTCAAACATCATATATTTTTGTCACCATCACCTTAATACCCCTCTAGGCTCCGTTTCCTTGTAGATTATTCCACAACAACTCAGAATATTACACAAAATATTCCCTCTAAAATCTTATTCACAATTTGTGGCAACTCTAGGCACAGGCCCTGGCTCAACCCTTATCAATGCACCATTCGATGCTTTCTCTCTCCATGGTCGGGCTACAATTGAATGAATAGCCACAATTTAAATACTATTTTGGCGGCAGGGCTACCAAATCCCACCGTTGAGTAGATTGGTTGGTGGCCTATATTATGTCATGGTCAATGTGGGGAGGTCTCACGGTTAAGCCGATGGGCCTTCCCATTTTTATAGTTGTTATGTATCCATGTTGGTAGAGGTTTAAAATGGTTGGTGATAGCTTAAATTTGGTTCAAGTTAATGGTATTGGTGGAGTGCCAAATTTTGTGAGCCTCCGCCCCCCTAAATTTCTCAATAATATAATAATCATTCCAATGTTTTGTTCCAACAAATTTGGACCTTAGCCAAATTGGCCAAATTTTTGGTGCCATTGCATTGGCCCATGTCTCATCTTTGGATTCATCCACCTCATTCTACCAAGCCACATGTCCATTGAGTTACTTGTAGACTAGGGGCCATGTTTCCTTTTCTGGTGGTGCTACGTGGCAATGTTAGTTCCCCTATTTTCACTGTTTTTATAAAAATTCATATGGCCATATCTCCCTCATATAGAGGCATTTTTAAGTGTTATTCACATTGTTGGAAAGCTCTCACTAAGCTCTAAAAATTGGTGCCATTTTTTCTTAGGTTTGGGGACTTTAAATTTTGAGCATTTTTGGATCCTCCTAGACAAATCCTCCCAATTGAAGGAATTTTGGACCTGAAAAACTTTCATAGAGAGATCAAACATATTTTTTCTTATTTACAAGAAAACTCAGACTCTTTGTTACCTAGCAAAGGCCTGAAATATCAATATGTTGCATTCATAAATGATGTTATATACTTCATCACTTTTACAAAATAATTTTCCGTTTATGTGTTATTTAAAAGGAACATGTCATTTACAATGGTAGCCACACTCAACTACTTAAAAATTATACATATCATATTGTTATAGACATTTTTGGGCACTG
The DNA here is from genome assembly GCA_000404065.3 of Pinus taeda. Lineage (NCBI taxonomy): Eukaryota > Viridiplantae > Streptophyta > Pinopsida > Pinales > Pinaceae > Pinus > Pinus taeda. The sequence continues at coordinate 2,822 of APFE030465486.1, read as the reverse complement.
CAACCCCAATCATAAATGTCCATAAACTGAGGGATCCTAAGTCCCTAAAAGTGTTGCTTCACTACCTAAAGGAACAAGGTCAGCTGATTACATCATATCCCAGAAGTTCTCCACTAAAAACTGCTCAAAAATGGTCAAAAATAGACCATACTGAATACCCAGTGCAGAGGGTGCGATGCATATCACCTTCCCAGTGTAAAGGGTGCGATGCATACTGGATGGCCACTCTGTAGGGTGCGATGGGCGAGAATGGACAAATGGCATAGAAAGTTTGTGAGGTGGAAGATCATAGAATCTTCCAGAAGCTTCCCCTCTGACACCTGCCTCTCTGTTTTCAACCAGGGATGAGTAAGGGATCAACAGTCTCCAAGTGGAATCAAGAACTATCAGAGAGAGGACACTAATCAAAACCCCAAAAGATGACTCACCCCCCTACAATCATCTATATATGCATCCCTCATCACAGAGATCCGGAGGCTGGAATCTTGTATCTTGTAGAGAAGTGTTGTTGGTTTTCTGGTGAAACTTCATAGTGTTGGGTAATCTAAGCTTTACTTGAGGTGAAGAAGGGATTTCCTGCTGGAGGATGATGCTGGGTCAGAACAATTGGTTGTAATCCTCTTGCTATTCTTGACATTAATAAAGCTATTAAAGTTTTCCTCCACATTCTTGTATGTTTGATTGCATATGCATTTGTGTGGTTAATACATATATGGTCCTGTGTTATTTATGAATATAGATCTTTGTTCTTCAATAGTATTATGCTGCTTTGATTCCACAGGTTCTCTTTGAAGCTGGGCAGATGAAGAAGAAGTGGCAAAGATCTATCAGGAAGGAGAGGAATCAAGCAAGGAACCAAGCGCAAGACTAAGGTTGGTGTCCTTTGTTCCACCCTTATCTATTTTTTATAAAGGAAAATGAAAGTAGTCTTTACTTGTTTATTTCTAAGATAGCTACCAGTCTTAGTGGGAATAGTAGCTCTGAGTGGACACTATTCCCGGTAACAAAATGGCGACTCCACTGGGGAGCGAATAGATTGTTTGTTAGTCTATCTTTGTTTGTTTTATAAACTTACAGACGGAGCCTGAAGTCAAGCCATCTAGCCTTCGAACTACATTTGTTATGCAAATGCAAAGTAGATCAATGCTGCTTCAGTCTATCTCTAGGTTTTGTTTATAAATTGAACAATCGATCTGCAAACGTTCTAATTGCCCTAAGTGGTGGCTCTAGTAACCTCCTTAAATCAACCCCTGTGATTTACACTTATTGAACATCAGTTACTCGGCATAAATCCCTGAATTGAACTGTAAATTGTGAGCAAAGACTCGTTAAAAGTCTCGCAATGGTACCATCGCACCCTCCCTTCAATGTTGGGTTGTGTTATATTCTTTCCACGACTAACCTACGTAGTGAACTGGGGGGTTAGAGGGGGGGC
>APFE030465483.1:0-25198 GCA_000404065.3 Pinus taeda | reverse complement strand
ATTTACGTGTCGTGCAATTTCTGTTTAGTCTCAGCGATTTCGGAGAACAAATGCCACCCGCACATTTTCAAGATATTCGTCATGGTAAGATACTCGATGCCTGGTTCGACACCTCTTTCAAGGCCCTGTGCCCTGGCAGCAAAGGGAATCCATGGCCGCCTGAGATCGCTGGCTTTTTAGAAAATTCCTTGCAGGAAATGCCCAAAATACTTGAACACAGCAAGCCTCAATCAGAATTGTCCTGCGCTCTCTGTTCATTAAGCAAAACGAGAAACTTCCCGGATGTGGTTATCATGCCCGAGGGATCCATGAGCATCGTGCGAGAAAGCCCTACTGCTGCCATTGTCAAATTCAAGGCCGGAAGTATCCAGCCGGCCCATCACCATACCTTTGGGCATGATCTTCTTGTTGTGTCTGGGTCGAAGAGAGTGTGGAATCTCACTAAGAATCAGTGCTTCGATTTGGGCCCGGGGATTATCACTATACTCCTGCGCCATTTATTGCACTACAGGAACCATAGAGGTGATTCCATCCTCTCCAACTCGTTTAGGTCACCTTCTACGAGTCAGGACATATAATGAATCTTCTGAGATCGGGGAAGGGGCCGACTGTATTCTCTTCGTTTATGTGCTTGGAAGGCTTAATTGGGCTCCTGGAATTAAACTTTTTTACAGTCGAGGTGTGTGTCGGGAATCATGGTGAAGGTGGAAGTGACCATGGAGGTTGGAGCCGATGGAGTTGCCATAATCAAGATGACCAATCCGCCGGTCAATGCTCTGACAATAACACGTAAGGGCTCGAAATGATTTTTTACAAAATTGAAAATAGAAATCATAGAATCTGAGCTGAAATTGAAATTTTTATGTATTTGAGGGTTTTAACGATGCTTGATTTAAGGATCAGATGTTTGTTTTCATGATGTTTTTAGGTTTAAAAGGGTTTTAATTGCTGTTTTTTAGTATTAACTATTACATGTTTTATGTTATTTTCGTTTTCATTCTAGTAAAAGCTAGGGTTAATCGTCAAATCTACTGGAAATCTGTTTGTGAGATAAAATGTTGATTTTCTGATAGAAAAGATAAATTATTTGGTGTCGAATTCAAATTGGTATAAAGCGGTCTGCAGATTCTGAAAACTTCATTTTGAAAATCCTAGCGCGATCCGGGGAGTGATAATTTTAAGGAAAGAAAATTAACTTATTTTATTTAAATTTGGTTTAGAAGTTTTTACAACTCTACATAAATTTTAAAATGACAATTGTGGAAATTAGGCACAATATTGTTGAAGTTACCAGACTTGACTCTGAGAATGGCTTGGCCAAAGCCCAACAGTCTGGAAATTAAATTGTCAAAGTGATCAATCTCGACTTTGAGTACGAATTGTAAAGGCCCAATATCAAGAGTTAATTCAAACTCGGGAAAAACTTGTAAATTGGTTTGGTAAAGTAAAAGATACACTAAATTTACTTTTTCTGGGCAGGGGTAAACACTTTTTATGTTCTGTTGGGAGCAATAAATCCCAACTTCATCCCATAAAGCCTCTATTAATGCGGGTGCTATCAATCTTCGCCGATTCATACACGAATGGGGCTCTATTCCAGCTGCCGTTTGAACCTGGGTTGTTATTGTGGTGACTCCCCTGTCTCGACCTCTAGACCATAGCTCAACAAAGGAAAAAATACCTTCGGGGGAAGAAATATGTTTTTGATTAATACAAGTATTTATGACAGCTATAAAACGGGAATATTAAAGACAACTCATTTTAGATTTTATATACACACACATACTTGAAATGCTATGGATTCTCCCTAGGTGACATAGGTTTGTTGGTTGGCTGCTGTCGAATTAGGTTAGAAAAACAAACACAACAAGTGTCTTTTTGGGTTCTCTCTGTCTTTTAGATAGAGATGGCAAAGTCTGAAACATCACTTGAAAGTCGGAACTTATTGAATCAGTTTGACTCGCCTGTGACCTTGAGTCTGAATATATGACTCGGGGTCAAGTTAGATTTGGTTTCCTCAAAGAACAGAGTCGAACTTGGAAATTTGACTCAGACAAATTAGAATAGTTTGGCGACATTCTTTAAATTTCTCATGCTTCTTTGTTTTTCTGAAGAAGCTGCTTTTTGGCCAAACTAGCATTACATTGTAGAAGTTGTACTGAATTCTCACTTTTTTTGGCAAATTTTGGATAGAGTGGGCAAAGCTTAAAGTAATCGAGGAGTCTACTCTTGTCAGAGTCATCTTCATTTTTATGGATGCTTGCTTGATCTAATCCTGAGATTGAGCTGCAAGTTAATGCAAACTATCAGCTTTTAAAGAATCTTTAGAAGGAGGTGTTAAAAAAAATATGGGACTCTGAAGTCTTGTTAATGAGAAAAGAGAGTACAAACATAAAATCAGGTCAGCCTGATGACACCTTCGCATACAGAGATGTGATTTTGAGATTAAAGATTATGAGCATGGTTAGAAAAATGAGAACTATCTCGGACATTCTTTGTTGTGAAAATGAGTAATGAAATATGCTGATAAGCCTATGGAAAGAAAGGATATTCAAGTCTTGCAATAAAAGCATAGTTGATTACGAGAAATACATAATGTGGAATGCATAGCGTAAAAGTTAGAGCGATATCTAGAACAAATACATACTACTAATTGGTTGAACCTTTAATTGTGATAATTAATTTCAAGAAAGAGCTCTTTCCATTAGGGAATCTCATAATGCAGATTCTAGATTGTAGATCAGCATTATCAAGATCATCATAACATAGAACCATTCATCGTTGTAATAAATTTCAAGAACAAACTTTCGGTGAACCTTGTACATACCAATTCCAAATCATAGGTCAACCTTACCAAATTGATCATATTACTGTCCAGTAAGTAGTTGACTACGTCATAATTTTATGTTCATTGAAAGAGAAGGCTTAATGACATACGCATTTGTGTGTTGATATCTTGGTGTAAGTAATGGATTAGCATATGTGTTATCATTTAACTTAATATCTGTAGTAACCATCCAATTGGTTTAATTTACAGTTCTTGCAGGCTTGAAAGAAAAATATGACAAAGCAATGAGGAGAAATGATGTGAAGGCCATTGTTGTCACTGGCATGCATGTTTTGAAGTTGTCGGTTGCAATCTAATTTTGAAGGATTGTTTGATTATAATAGTAATAGTGATATGAATGCAGTTTGCAGAAGGGATGGAAACTGTACTAAATGTTCAATGGTGTTATAAATCTTTATATATATTCATATATATATAATGAGATGTAAATGCTTCTGTTTAAAAATCGAGATGATTTCATGTCTATGTCTCTGTTTCGGCATTATTAGGTAATGGAGGTAAATTCTCAGGTGGTTTTGACATCAACGTTCTCCAAGAAGTACAACAAACTGGTATTCCAAGCTAAGTTTTCATACAAAATTTAAATTCTGTTGCAGATTGTTTCAAAGGTTTCCATGTTTGCTCATATTCAATTCTCTGTAACTGTGTATCTAGCAGGGAACTTGTCGCATTTGGGTAGAGTTTCTGTTGATCTTATGATCAATACTATTGAAGGTAGGTGTTTGTTATATATGTTGCTTTTTTTTGGTTTTCACTAAAGTTGCAAGTTGTCGGTGATATGTATGGCTGAAGTGGGGGTACTGTATCTCGGGAATGTTAGCTATTATCAAATCCACAAATAATGTATAAGATAGAGGAATGTTGCTTTTACTTTGACTTGTCATTTCAAAAAACATTACCAATTCTTGTAAAAGACATTTTGCTGGATCGTTATTTTTCATATGTTATTTGAATACTATAAAGCGAAACATTATCATACCCTTGACATTTTGAGCTTTTCTAGGAATGTGCCAAAATATTGATACCTAGGCTTATTGTAGAGTATAGTTGGATTTGATGGTACAGTTAAAAGTAGCATTCTAATAGCATAGTTAGGAACTCATCAATGTATTGGTAAAGGATCCTACATGTTTTCCTGTATTGTAATACGTAGCTGGATATGTTGATATTGTTAACATAAAAAAATTAAGATTCTGATGGATGTTTAGGCACCCCTGAAAGTTTGGAAAAGGATTCTATGTGTTTTTAGGATGGAACCTTTTTCTGGCTCTGACCTTTTTGGCCTTTTGGTGCTGTTATAGAGGCTAAGAAACCTTCCGTAGCTGCTATTCAAGGGCTTGCGCTTGGTGGTGGATTAGAATTAGCAATGGTATGTCGCAATGATTGTCCATCTCTTGTAATTTTATGTTTTGGAAGGGGAATTTTGGGAACTTACATGTTTTGAGTTATCATGGATGTATTTAATTTACGCAGTCTTGTCATGCTTGTATTTCAACCCCAAAAGCGCAGCGTGGGTTTCGAGAACTTCAACTTGGGATTATTCCAGGATTTGGAGGTAAGATTTCTCAATGTACATTTATGTGTCTCAGCAAGGCTGACTCCTGCTGACTTCATATTGTGGTATAGCCAATTTTAATCTTACTATGAATTATCTCGAAAATAGGTAATGATTTGTTTCCAGCACTGAAGACTCTTAAATGAAGAAGGTGGCATGCAATGTTTTATATTTTATATTTTATTGCGAACTTATTTGTGGCTTCCTGAGGGTTGATTTTCCCATGCTTTAAACCTGTCATATCATTGCACTGTCATAGCTCCTAGCGTGCACATTATTGTTGTATCTATGGATGGGTTTCTCTGCTTCTTGGCTTCAATCATGACTATATGGGGTGGCCTTCTGCACTGATTTCCATCTGCATTCATCATCATAAGCTAGAGAGTCAATGATGTGTTTTGTCTTATAAGTTGGCATGTGTTTTGTTTGATTATTCTTTTGTGTCTTCGATCATGGTTTCAGTATTCCTGGATATAGTCTTAGGCCGATAGGATTATTAAATTAGAATTGTTGAATTTCTCTAGAAGACCCTCTTTGGGAACAAAACTCGAGTATGTTACATAAAAAATGTGTTCCACTCAAGGGATAAAACCCCTTTATCTCACAACAGTGATTTTGACTAATAGCCATTAGATTGCAGATGTCTGTTTGACATTGTGTGCTTGTCCCTCTGTATCATTTTTTTTTTCAGGAAGCTCGTTGGTGTGATAAGAAGTAATGTTGCATAAGATTTCTAAACCCACAACAGGCGACACAACACAATTTTAAACTCAAGAAAACCCTCATCGTGAATAAAAACTCCAGTATGTTACATAAAAAATGTGTTCCACTCAGGGGATGAAACCCCTTTGTGTTACAACAGTGATTTCCACCAATAGCCATCAAATTATAGACGTTTGTCTGACACTTAGTACAACATGTCTCTTTGTATCTTTTTTTCCAGCAGGCTCGTTGGTGCAATGAGAAATAATGTTCTATAAGATTTCTAAATGAAGGACAAATGGGAAGAAGACAAATAGGAAAGAATCTCCCGGTTCTTATGTTTAAACGTATCAATCTACAAGAAAAACTCACCAATTCGAAGATTTTCCTTAATTTCAATGTAATGTGAAAAGATCTTGCTAGCTTAAATAGATTATCTAATTCATCTCTCTTTACTTGTGGATATTGCTAGGTTAAATATATTATATGTTTCATCTTCCTTCACTTGTGGATTTGTGTAAGGGTTTGTATTGAAGCCTTTCATTCTCAAGATTTTTTGTTTCCATCATCTTTATTCAAAGGTTTTCGATTTAATTTCAATAAGTCTAAGATAATATCAAATCATTATGGTTTTCACTTTCAAATGTATTAATCTACAAGTGTTTCAGATAGAAGTGATGTGATTCTTTCGCTTCTACTAAGGTGTCAACAAGTTCCTTGAAAAGGGAAAAGGTGGAGAATCACCGATGAGCCCAATGTCCTTGCACAATGAACTCGAAGAGTATAGAGATAACTATGCAGAATAGGAAATGGAAAGTGGTAAGGTTTTGATGATGACATCCCACTCCCACTTTGTGGCCACGATCCCTAGTTTTCTTATTTATGCAGGGATTCAAGCCAACAGAGAGCATAGAGGTCGCAAGATTGAGTTCCGTGAGCCTTACGAGCCCCATGCCTTCCTACCATCCCAACTCTGCATCGTCATCCTTTGCGAGCCCGACGCCTTCTTATCACCCAAGCTCGATGCCTTCCTACCACCCCAACCCTGCATTGTCATTTTTTGTGAGCACGACTTCGTCATCATTCGATCATGGTGGAGCATGCACGAAAAACTCTTTGATCCTGTGGCTCAAGAACCTCATGACGTCGTCGCTGACTGTGCTGATTCACAACGGGGGCTTGATATGCGCATTGATGACCCTGCTCCTGAGCACAAAAAAGAAGCCAAAAAATTCCAATGCTCTTGACAGTGTGCTTCATTAAAAAGATCAAAGAAAAAGGGAAGAAAGGGCAGGATGTGTGGATAAAGAATATGCCTTATAGAGGAATCACAGGAACAATTTCAGTGTTGTGAGCCATGGCTGAGATGAGAGAAGAATAGGGGGACTTATTTGTAGGTTTTGCTTCATAGTTTTATGACCTACACAACAACATGAAGAAGCTGGTGAAACCCACAGAGAAGAAGACCCAACCATTGAATCAGATAGAGAATTGAATGAAGATAGCCAAGCAATCGGTATTGAATGGCTAAAGCCTAACATGGCTACAACCAGTGGTCCGAGGGTGATGCAATTGGCTCCAACAGTGAATAGCTGCATGGAACGCACGAAACTCGGTCTGGAGAAAAGAAAATCAAAGACAGGTGATTTGCAGCAGTAGAAGGATGAAGTAGCCAAGTAACTAAAGCAAGAAATACCCACCACCAGTTATCTGATCATCCCACTGTTTCAAATTATATGGTTGCTGTCAAATTCCAAACTGCTCTTATGACATATATGAATATATAATCTTGTCATTTTGGTTGTAGTAAACCTACAACTATGTCATAAAGGTTAATCTGGATACTATGTTTTCAGAGTTGTTTATTTTTAGAAACTCAAATTAAATTAGCATACTGCACCATGTCAAAACAAAAGGCCACTGTAACTTAAAATATATGTAAACAAGGCCTCTTATAGACAGAACAATATATATCTGCCTGTTCCAATCCAGAATAAATAAATAAAACTAACTTGTGAATGTGTTTAGAGATGTACTTGAATTAGGAAGTACTAGACACTCTCGGCGGTGGCATAAAATGCTTGTTCAGGGTCAAAATTTAAAGGCATAAAATGAGGAGAGTACTGAGCATGATATTTAATGTTAGCTGCAACCTCTGAAGCTTCTTTGGCTGTAGGATGAGCCACAGTTGGAACAGCGGAGAGATTTCCCTTCAAAGACTTGTTTACCTCGGTAAACCTTATTTCCATTTTGAAACATTTTATGTTTCCCCAGTGCAGGCAAATCAGCTATTAATACTTGCAAAAATTATAGATGTCAAACGTACTACATGAAGTATTGGACACACTATTATCACATTTAAAGAAACAACCAATGATAGCATATAAATCAGAGTTCCTTAGGCATCTCAGGCCTTGGCTGGTCAGCAATATTCAAGCACAAATTGGATCGAATTGCTATGGGCAATATTGGAAGTGAATGAACTGTGATGATCAGAAATTCATCAGCTGCCAGTGCAAATTTTTCCATCCTCGTTAAACATGGGTGCTTAAAAGTTAATAAGCACGGAGTTACATTTGAACCCTAAGATTTCCCATCTCAGATTGTTTTAAATAATAATAAAAATTATATGACAGATGTACAAACACAATCATAAAAAAGGCGTTTTTCATTAGGTAGTAAAATCCTCACTACCTCTAGTTCATCGCTCATACAAGATCAAATATTTCTGAAACCTTATGTGAAGCTTTTAGATAAGAAACAATCCAACCTGGTTTTCAAAAGATACCGCTCTAGTTTAGATACAGCGTGGATAAAGCTAAACTTTCTGACTAGATTCTCTAATTCTAATTAAAACTTAACTTTCTGACCAGATTCTCCGATTCTAACTAAAACTAAAATGAAGAGTGAAGTGTGCCATTGCAAAAAACATGGCAATAAACCACAAGACAACAATTAAATCAATATTAAAATCTCACGAATACAATATCCCCTGTATCTGATACAGGTTTTATGAATCTATACCAACAATTACAACATAAGATAAATGAATCTTGTTACCATCTGAATGATTGTCCAAAGCAATGAAACTGAAAAGAAATAAGGTCACTTTATGATGAAGATTATTGGCAGTGATGTGTCGTTGCTTTTAATTTCGCACATGCTCATTGGAATAACAATAACTATTAACTTGGGCCTAGACTTTGTGAATTCCAGTGATGCATATGAGCTAAGGGCTCTTAGATAAGAATGCAGAGACTCCAGGACATGGAACAAGAACATATCAATCTGTGCCAGATTATTATTTTATCTAAGCCTAAAGAACTTCAACTGAATTTACAGAGGGTAGGGGAAAAACAAGAACATGCCCTGAAACGTTTCGTGCTTCATACCCTTCAAAAGTTTCCCACTGCTGACAGAAAGATGAAAAGCACACAACTTCACAAGCAACTCAAAGAAATCATCTGTATCTCCTGACCTTTACATATTTTACAGAACAAAGATTAGCAACATGTGATCAAATGCTAACTCTGAACAGGGACCACTGACCCACCCAACTTCAATGAAGAAAGCTTGGAAATCATCACCATTCATGTCCAAACATTGTTTAGAAGATTCCTTGGTATCCGGCAGCACTCCACTTTGACGTATTCCTTTGAGACATAGATAATATAGCTCAAGTAGACATCTAACAGAGTTAATGTTGCTAACATACTCTTCTTGTGTTGAAAGAATTTTGATTTATAATTGCAGATTGACCTGTCCTATGCAGACTAACCTGTTCCGCTCTAAACAAGCCCCAATTAGGTCCACAATCTTATGAGAAATTATCAACATTCACATTCTAATCACTTTGCTTTCTCCTTTTTCTTCTTTATAGAATTTGATTGAAGTAGAGTTTCTAGTGATTTGGCCTTCCTGTTTTGTGCTCTGCGAGCTTCCTTCATGAGTTCTGCCAGCCTTTTCCTTTCATCATCTACATCTGGGTTATCTGTGCCAAGTTTCTCTTCTCTCATTCCAACGACATATTCCAAAACCCCGATGGCATCCTCCAACCTACACAAGATGAACATGAATAATCAGTTGCAAATATATCCCAAAGAAATTAAAGCCACCATAGAAGCCAACATTCAATCTATCCAGATCCCACAATGATAAGCACTTGGAGATGCATATGGAACTTAAATTAGTTAAACAATTTCAATTTAGCTCAAGCTTCACGACACTCTAAAAGATTAAGGTTAAGGTATATATAAGAAGTAAGGATAATCACTTGTTAAATTGGATATACAAAGTCTTAAAATATTGCCAAATTAACTAAAATGAAACAGGAAAAAGCATGCAATTGACCAACTGGTTTCAGAGAAGTCAGAAACAATAGATAACACCTATGAATTGATTCATGCAGGACAAGCTTGACCAGTTCTGAGTCCTTATCAGAGAAACCCAGACTGTTCTTTTTTAGACAATACAACAATAAATCCATAAGAAACAAGAATAAGCAGTGGCAAAGCAAATTCAAAGAAGCTACATAAGACCCACAATCTGATACATACATACAAAACACTTTAACAGACTAACACAATTCAATCAATCAGGAAAACATTATTAAATCTGTAACTACAAAGGTTGTACTTGTATTTATGAAACAACTCTAAAGAAGCTTAATATGTGAACTCAAACTTAACTAATCAATATACATAAGATTTAGTAGAGACCACCAATTGTTTGTGAACCACATCTAACTTGTGATTCAGCAAGCAGATGCACTCGTCAATCAAATCGAAGAAGGCTAAAGTGTGCAAACATCATCAATTCAACTTCATAAATAGTGAGAGCATGTTTACATAGTGATTTGATTTCAGATAACATCCATAGACTTCAGAGTCGATTGTTAGGAATCAAAATTTGAGAAGAACAAAACAATACGGTCTCATAAACCAGTCTATATACAGAACAAATACACATACATAAATCAGTTTCACAAAAAAATTCAGTCAATATACATAACTACAGTTGAGGCCATTAATTGTCTGTGAACCACATCTAACTTATTGACTCAGTAAGCAGCCACACTCACCAATCAAATCAAAGAAGCCTAAAAAAGTGAAAAGATCATCAGTCAAACTTCATAAATAGTGAGAACATGTTTACATAGTAATTTGATTCCAGATAACATCAACACACTACAGAGTCAACTATTGGGAAATTTTGAGAAGCACAAAACAATACAGACATAACCAACCAGTCTATATATAAAGAACAAATATAGTGATACATAAATCAACGTCCCAACAGCTCAAAACACTGCATATGCCCCTTGCCAAAACATGCTATGGCAAGGATATCAAACAAGGGAGACAATTTTTGCATCCTGAACACCCAATTTCTTTAACTCAACTAGTTTTTCAGGATATGTCAAAGCAGCACGCAGAGCATCACAAGATTTGTTCTGATTCCTAGAAACTTTACAGCGCAAAGCATATTCCATAGTTAACCAATAATTCAGCATAAAATGAAACCATCGAACTATCATGTCAGAAACTCCATACCCAAAAATATATATTCATATGCACCAAAGACCATTGAATCCAGTAAGGACTCCAAGGATGTAAAAATCAATTTGGAAATAGAAAAGCCATTGAGTCCATCAAAAGAAAAAATTGAAACAAAGACTACATCTACTGACCTACCCATTGCATCATATGTTCCGGCTAGATTGCTATATACTGCAAGAGTATCTGGATGATAAGGACCACAAACTTCTTCCAAAATACTCTTGGCTTCTTCAAATAAATCTGCAGCCTCATTTATGGCATAACGTTGGGCACATGCCAGTCCCGTTTGATTCAAGACGACTCCAAAGAAGGAAGATTTCCTCTCTCCACTTGCCCTCAACTTTCCCACTGCACTCTTGAATGAAGAATACGACTCACCATACTTTCCTAAAATATAATAAATCACTCCCATCTGTGCTTCAATGCCTGCTATTGCACTCTGCTGACCAGGAGCATCATCCAAAATCTTGAGAGCCTTTTGCACAAGATGAAGGGCTTGTTCAGGTTCACTCATCACTTCATAAATTGCAGACAATTCTGTCAATCCACCAGCTATATCTTCAGGAGGATGCCCTGCAGCAAGCTTATTATAAATTCTGAGAGCATTCTCGCAGTAAGTTTTAGATTCCCTTAGTTTCCCTGTTTTGTAGTATAACTCTGCCAAAGGGACAAAAACTGCAGCAGCAGAGGGATGGTTCTCACCTTTCGTAGATTTAAGCACAGTAAGGGATTTCTGATAAGCAAAAACAACTTCATCATATTTGGCCAAAGAGAGATATGTGTCACCAATACTGCAATCTATTGACACCACCTCTGACTCTTGACCATTTGAGATCATAGCCATACTGGCTAAGACCAAATGCTCTAGGGCCGCTTCATAGTCTCCTTTTCCATCACAAATCAATGCCATTAGCCTTCTATCAGCTGCTTCTTCAAGGGAAGCTGGGATGCTGTGTTCTTTGTGTATGTCCAGAGCATGTTTGCAGAGCTTCTCAGCCTCATCAAATTGCGTCGCTTGAACATGGGCTTCACCCAGATACCGACAAGTCTCTCCGACTCTCGGATCCCAGCTGTGCCAACGTTAATGGAAGCTGGCAGATGTTTTATTGAAAAATAAAAATTAATTATTGCTTTCTTATTTTCTTGGAGCTTTTTCAACAAAAGCACCGCTTTTCAAGATCTGACCGTTAAGCTACCTTGCTAAATCTGACCGTTCCGCTTCTTTAGTAAAATTTGGTTCTGGGTTTGCTTGGGAAGAACTTGATATTTGATAAGCCTCCGAAACACTATGAGTCATGGGTAAGCTATGTGAGAAACCATCACATGTTTTGGTCTTCATTTATTTTGTTCTTTGAGGCTTGCCTAAGTTCAAAATAAGAATCAGTCAGTTCTTTTTCTTTCCCATCTATAACTGAAAGTGCAAAAGGTTCATTTGAATAGGAATTTCATAGTGAATTGAGGTTTATAAATATTTTCATGTATTTACTTTTTTCACAATGTTTTACAATGGTGTAAGATTGACGGATGTGTCTTATAATTTTCTTTATTTAAATCTCAAATTTTTCATAATTTAATTATTTGTAATTAATTTTGAAATTAAATATATTAATATCATTAGGCAATAAAAAATATAAGTATGCTTATATAATTAATAAGGATACGATCTTAACAGTTATGCTTATATGAAATTTTTATTTTTAAAGTTTTCTCATTAATTTTTCTACTTTTTACTGAAATATATAAAAAGATCGTTCACTTTTACGATAACTTTACCATGCCAATATAATTTTATACTTCATTACTATTAATTGTGATTACGATTGTGATGTACTCTTTATTTTCCATGAATATTTATTATTTTATTGTTTTTATTATTTTCAAAAAACAATATATTTATTAAATTAGTATTTAAATTAATACAATATTTAAAAAATAGTACAAAATTTTTTCAAACAGCTATATAAAATAATAAAAATATGAAACCCATTTCCCATTTAATTGTTTTTTACTTTTACTAAAATATATAAATAGATTCACTTTCGTAGTAACTTTACCATTCCAATGTAATTTTATATAGCTTTACTCCTATTAATTTTGATGTACTATTTACTTTTCAGGTGCATACCAAACCTTATGAATTAAGGAAATTATCTTGGATTCACTCATTATGAATAAATTATTTTTGTTGATTTTTTTGTCAATAAAATTTTAAGACTTGATATTTGTTGGTTATTACATTATCATTCACAGGGTTATAACTCTTTGGGTTGAATCTTATGGAGTATTTAATAAGTTCTAAATATGTGTGCAAAATAAATTTTATAGGAAAATGAAATATTTATAAAAATACAACTTTAATTGCAAAGTTTTGGAAAATATTTTTAAAATTAAATCTATGTTAGAGTAGTAATTTTCATTAATTGTTATTTTGTTACTTATAATGAATTTAGTGAAAAGGATTCATTTGAATCATTGAATAATCATTGAATAGGAATGTCAAGTGAATTGAGGTTTCTCTTCAAGTTTCTCCCTTCTCTTAGGTGAAGATTTCATATATTCACCTTTTTCACAATGTTTTACAAATAAGATGATGCTTTAAGATTGAGTTATTGGATTGAGTGATTAGTCGTGCATCCCATAATCTTTTCTTTTTTTAATCTTAATTTTTCCATTATTTATGATTAATTTTGAAATTAAGAGTGTAAATATCATTAAAGGATAAAACAATGAATATACTTATATAATTAATAAAACAATAATCTTTATTAGTATTGATGTAAATGTAATAATCTTTATTAGTATTATGTAAATGTAGTAGTTATATTATTGAAAATATTATTTAATAAAATATTAAAAAATACACAAGGAAAAAATTCTAATAATTATTTCTATATTAAAAATATATATTTTTTTTATTTAATAATTTTTTTTAATAATTACATATTATATAATTTGCAACCCAAATATAATATTCTTACATTATAGAAACAAAAAAATATATATCTCTGATTATAGAGTGGAAAAGAAATAATATATAATATTTATAACTTATAAATATTTTGATATAAATAATAAATTTAGCATTGATTTAAATCTCAAAGCGTTGAGAAAGCATAATACATCTCCTGTTTTAAGTGTGTTAATTTTGGATATAGTATCAGACCTTGCCAACAATTTCACATCGGTCGTAGCTGGTGCAGACTTCGTCGTAGCTGGTGCAGACTTCGAGGACATATACCACCATTTGCTTTGGTGAAAATATTAAAATTCTCTCCAGCTGATTGGCTCTCCTCATAGCCATGAGGATATGGAACGGAATGAGCCGAAGCCTGTTGCAGAACACAGACATTGTTAACCCGCTTTATATATATATTTTTAAGACAATTTTAATATAATGTTAGGGATTTTTAGAATAATAGTGTGTATTAGGTGTGATCTATCTAAAATTTTTAATGGTAATTTTATTCATCATAAGTTTTTATTTGCTTTGATAATGAATAGAGTTATAGAGAAATAACTTAGGATTAAATTTGATTAATTGTGAAAATCTCTAATCACTTATTTTTAACCTAATTTAAAAAAATGTTATTCAGTGATACCATATAATCCTTCACTCCGCGCATATCTCCGTGTGTTCAAGGGATCTCAGAAGGGTGTTCTGGATTCTTTGGCGAAATTTGGGCCATGAAAATTTTGAATAAGGTGAGGAACCAATTCAGAGTCTGCCCAGAAAAGTTTTAAATTCAGAGAAAACCGTTCTTTTAAATAATGTCGGAGACTAGAGCTCTTCAACCAGTTGTGATTGACTCAAAAAATTCTCGGAGATTTCGGGTCACTCCACGACATATTCAAATGGGTGTGAAGATAGAATTAGGGGAAGAAATTTAAAGCAATGCCGTCTGCACGTAACTACTATAGATTCACGCACAGCCACTGTACAAGTTCAAACAATTACAAAATTTGATATCTATCAAAGTTGTACATTCGTCTGACATACACAATAGCTGGAGCTAATGCTGGTGCTGAATTTAAATAACTACGTCGCTATTTGCTTTGCTCGCAATGTCCAAAATTTCACTCGTCGGCCACTTTCATAGCCATGACGGTGGTAAATATATAGAAAATTATACCAGAGAAAACGCTCGTATCAGCGTAATGATAACCATATCTTGGAATGATAACTCGTGTATTTACTGCTAATTCGCTCATCAGGTGATATGTCGCGTTTTCTGTGATAAGTCGCGTATCTGTCGATGATAATTCGTGTATTCCCGATGATAGCTCGCATAACCCAGCTGATTGCTCAAATAACCCGAGAGATTACCACATATTCGGAGTGGTTAGTCACTTATCTATCTGAAAGCACTCGCATAAAGAGCAGACACTTTGCATATCAGCGTAACGGTCCGCTGTGATAACCAGCGTATCCAATAATAGAACGCATATTCAGTGCTCATATCTCGCGTATCCATAGGAATCTCGCATATCCGTCGATAATCGCATATTGACTGATGATAATTCGCATATCGTGGGCAGTTAATTCGCATTCCCCGCAGTGATAATCGGCATATTCGCATGTGGGAACTCGCATATTGGGTGTAAACTCGCGTATTAACAGATAATCGCATTTTTCGTTGATGATAATTCGCATATCGGGGCAGTTAAGTCGCATATAATGGTAATCCGCATATTCGCCTGTGCCAACAAGCATATTTGGGGGTGATAATCCGCATAACCTGCCGAGACAACATATGCATGTAATTCGTATAGCGCCCGTGACAACTCAAATTTGAGTCAGATAACTCCATATCTGAACTCAGTCAGGAGGTTCGATATCAGAGTGAGAGGCTAAGTAATTGGGTTATTGGACAATTACAAAGACATCAAATACGGGCTGTTAGACCAAAAGGAGTGACGATCGATTTTCTATTTCGAATTTCTTATTTCTTTGAGGATTGATTGATTTTTTATTTTTGTTCTTTGAGGCTTGCCGAAGTCCGAAATAAGAATCAGATCTTAATCAGAATTTCTTTGAGGATTGATGATTGTTCACGATTTGCTTGCACAAGGATTCCAAACACTCAGTCATGGCACATTGTTGAGGGGGCTTTGATGGATCTTTTGCTAGATTTTTCTTCGGTATCAAACTAAATGTATGAAAACCAATTGTCTTATCATCGTTCTTTCTTCGATCCCGATTTCAAGAACTGATTTAGATTTTGTTAGCTGGGGAAGCATTCCCTACTATATTTAATTTTAAAGAATGACCTGTAATTTAGATAAATGCTGCAAGAGTAACACAAAGCTTTTGACTGCTTACATTGAAGTTCAGTTGGGAAATTATTATGGCAAATCATTTGAGACATTGGCATTTGGGGAAACAATTTGGTTTAATTAGTTTAGCATTCTTCGCTTCCTTACAAATGTAAGCATGTTGGGAGAAACGCGACCACATTGAGGAAATATTTTGGTTTAATTAGTTTAACCTTCTTTATTTCCATGCAAATTAAGTTAAGTTGTTGAATGATATCCCTCTGAAAATAACAGGAAACAGGGTTGGTGAAAGCTTTTGCTGCTTTCCAATCTGCATTTCATCCCATATCATCCAATATCAATTCAGTGCCAAAATATTACAAAATTGTTTCCTATCTATTTGTGTTTTAATCAGGACAAGGCCCACTGATTTTAAAAAACAGATCGGTTCTTTTAGACTTACTTTGATTACCAGAACACCATCGGACTCCTTGACATATTTTTTTAAACATATTTTGAGAAAATACTGTCATAAACCTAAGAGAAAAGAAGAATATTCAGTGAAGAGTAGTTTCGGTTGATTTCTCCATTGATTGTTGTAGTTTCCATCCATTCCATTACTATTCCATTTCGTTCATTCTTTATCTATGTGTACTTTCAAATTAGTTTCTTAGCTCTGTAGTTATGTGCGAGTTCAGATTAATCATTTCAGGGTTCAGATTATGTTGGCTCTCACTCTAAAGACCATTTATCTCAGAATCAATTATAAAACTGGTCATGGTCTTTTCCTTTCGCTCCCTGGGAAGCGGATTCTTCTCTAATATCCTAATTTACACCTAGCTAATCTTTAGGTTGAAAGTTAATTCACACCGTGCTCTCTCACATTTATTTATTAGTCATTAATTTTCCGACATTTCTGCGGTATTCTTTGATCTCTAATTTGTTGCAAATCCTGAATGCTTAGAGATTAGGTAGATACTTATGTTTTAATTTATGCTATTTCAACCACAACAATTAAATTTAGGAAAACCGATTGAGAATCGATTACTATTATTGCTCAAAATCTTAATTAATATGATATTCGAGTGTATTTCTTTTTTCTTAGAAAATTTTGCTATTTTAATTATAACAATTAAATTTCACGAGGAGGATTACCATCATCGCCCAAAAACTAAATTAGTAGTGTACAATATAAAATCACGTTTTTTTCTAGATTGAGTTAGAGTAGGCTAGTCAAAGCTATAAGTTATAGTGGGTTGGGATAGATTAAGATAGATTAGGCTACACAAGGATAGAATAGATAAAACTTGGCTAGGCTATAGTATTCTAGAATAGGTTAAGATAAGCTAGAGTAGGCAAGGTTAGGCTACTCAAGATAAGGTAAGCTAGAGTAGGCTAGGCTTGGCTACTCAAGATAAGGTAAGCTAGAGTAAGCTAGAGTGGGTTAGAGTAAGCTAGGCTAGAGTAGGCTAAGTTATGCTAGACTAGCTAGGCTAGAGTAGAGTAGGCTAAGCTAGGCTAGAGTAGCTAGGTTGGGCTATGATAGAGTAAGTTAGGCCATGTTAGGCTAAACTAGGCTAGGCTTAGATAGGTTAGGCTAGAGTACATTAGACTATGCTAAAGTATGATAAGTTAGGCTATAAAAGGTTAGGCTAGGCTAAGCTAGCGTAGAATAGACTAGGCTAGGATAGGATAGACTAGGCTAGGTAAGGTAAGGGTAGGCTAGGTAAGGTGAGAGTAGACCGGTCCAGACTAGAGTAGACTAGGCAAGAGTAGGGTAGGGAAAGGCTAGGTTAGGCTAGGATATAGTAAGCTAGGCTAGGCTAGAGTAGGCTAGGTTATGTTAGACTACGCTAAGCTAGGCTATAGTAGGCTAGGATATGCTAGGCTATAGTAGGCTATGCTAGAGTAGTCTATGCTAAAGTAGGTTAGGCTACGCTAGAGTAGTCTAGGCTAAAGTAGGTTAGGCTAGGCTAGGATAGGTTAGAGTAGCTTAACCTAGCCTAGCCTAGGTTAGCCTAACCTACTCTAGATTAACGTACTCAAGTATTTGAAGAAATATTTTTAGGCTATCTTTCCTCATATGTGCAAAGTTAGGGCATCACTTTTGTGCAACAAGTACCAAATTGTAGCCACACAAGGAAGTTGAAGTTTGTCTTTAAAGAAGTCTTCATTTCCAACCCAAATTCCCTAGGAGAAGAACTATCTCAAGCGAAAGAGAGGAAACGGGAAAAACACTACCTTCTCTCACACGTGTAGAGACTAGGGTCTCTACAGTAGCCGAAAATTGTAGTCCCAGTTGCAGGTCCGAAGTTGAGGTCAAAGCAAAGAATTGCAATAGTTGTGAAGATGGATTGACTTGGGTTGACCTTGCCAGAAGAAATTTCTTCAAAGAATAAGTTTGGCATGGTCTTGGAGGGATTTTGGTCAAGGGTCATAGGTCATAGTATTCATCATTTGATGTTCTATAATGAGAGAAGAATTCTTGTGGGTTTTCCTCTCAAGATAAGAGGTTTTGGCCCTAGTTGATCACATATATCTTGTGTCCTTTTGTCTCATTGTTCTCCATTATTTTGGTAGTTGTTTGATGATAAGAACATTAACTATAATCAAGAGAAAGAAGAAGAAGTTAAACAAGATAAGTAATATGCATCACAAGTAGTTATGAAAGTAAGAAAAATCACCTAATCTAGCAGCACCTAGATTTCTCAACAAGGTTGACTACATTAAAGTAGGCTAGGCTAGGCTGGACTCGAATATGTTAGGCTAGGTTAGGCTATATTGGAATAAGCTAGCTTTGTGTAGGCTATTCTAGGCTAAAATAGACTACAATAAGATAAGATAACGTTATCAAGTGTAAGTTATGGTAAGGTAGAGTAGGCTTGCTAGGCTAGAGTGGACAAAGTTATGCTAAAGTAAGCTAGGCAACATTATCGTAAAATGGGCCAAAGTAGGCTAGGTTATGCTAAGTAGTGTAAGGCTATCTAGCCTTTGCTAGATTAGGTTATGCTAGGCTAAGCTAAAGTATGCTAGTCCAAAATAGTCTAGAATAGGCTAAACTATGTTAGAGGTGGATAGAGAAGGCTAAAGTAGGCTAGACTATGCTAGGTCGGATTAGATTTTGCTAGGATAGAGTAGGCTAGGAAGTTCTTCAAGCATCTATAATTTATGGAGTTACATGTATATAGTTGCCTTGTAATCTATTTAGGAGTAGGCTAGGATAGGTTAGAGTAGGCTAGGCTAGGATAGAATAGGCAAGGCTTGCCCAAGCTAGGCTAGACCATTCTGGGCTAGGTTGCGTTAGGCTAGAGTAGGTTACACTATGTTATTTTTGGCTAGGCTATAGTACACCAGTGAAGAGTAGGTTAAGTTAAAGTAAGCTAGGAAAGGCTATCTTAGGCTAGAATGGATGCTTGAGTAGGCTTTGCTAGAGTGGGTTGTACTTGAGTAGCCTAGGCTAGACTAGAGTAGGCTATGCTAAACTAGTATAGGATAGCCTAGAGTGGGTTAGGCTTGACTAGAGTAGTCTAAGCTAGAGTAGGCTATATTAGGGAGGGATTAATACTCAACTTGGAACTCTTGCAATGTTGTGTTGATATACAAAATATTCCTAGCCACATCGTTGAATGTGGAGGACTCTTGAATGTTTTATATGTGTTGTATTGATCTCATATTTTAGGGAAAATTTCATAGTAGGTGGGGTTTTCCAGATCCTCAACACTTTAAAGGCTCATCATTTCCATTAAATCATTTACTATTAAATTTAGCATATTTAGACCCAGACTGAATCTTGATTTGAGTCCTTTAGGTTTGGTTATTTTTTTAACTGAAACTTTGATTTTGATTCGCGTTACCAGATTACTTAAATTGCCCAAGTTTTCCTCATTTTCCATCTTGGAAAAATATTTCCTTCTTATTATTAGACCATGATTTCAAATTCTCATCTCTTTTTTTCACCTACAGGTAACAAATATTGCGTTTATAATAACCTCATCCATGGTTTTGAGATTATCGTATTCCATTTGTTCCTTAAAGAGAGTGGGAGGAAATTTATAAAGAATTTTACTTTATCTCTTTCTTCTCTTATGTATGGTATATATCACAAAACATGCTTGAATTTTATTATTAACTCTTCCACTAACATTTGGCTAAGCTTCAAATCATGAAATTCTTTTTCTTTATCATTAAAATAATGTCTTGCTAAATATTTTTTTAATGATTCACTAGAATTCTTTCTAATTAAGATTATTTTCTAAATTATGCATTGCTTTCATTTCCTCCCACCATAGGGAAGCTTCTCCTTGTAGCTAGTAGGTAGTTAATTTTCCTTTCAGTTTAGTAGAATAGTAATAAACTTGAAAATATATGTTGATATTAAGTATACACACTTTCATTGCCTCTTCAAATTCCCCATCATATGTTGGGAGCTTTATGTTTTTAAATTCTCCTTGTGACTCCATTTTGGGCTTCTTTCGAAGATTAGAATGAAATTTTAATGAACTATGCTCTTCCCCTTTAGATTTATCTTTCCTACTTTCAACCATGTATTTAAATGTATTTCTCTTTTATTTCTCTCCTTGGTTTTCTTTCTCCATCATTGTTTCTACAATCTTGTGATTCAACTTGTCTATCAGATTTTTAATTAGTTTCTCCTGTTCTACACTATATTTTAATAGTTTTTCATGTCTAACACGAACATCCACTAACTCCATCTACAAATACTTCATCATATTCAATAATTCCTTGGTGGGTACTTGCACCTATTAACCCAAATGCACATAGGTTTCGTCTTCACCTATGTGGGTATCTCCATGTGGTTCTGCCATTTTTTTTTTCTATGCGAAAAAGGATGCATTTTGTTTGATGGAATCACCGTCATCACAAAAGTTACAATTTAAAACTATACTTTTTCTAACAACACATGCAACACGCCTCTAAAATTACATAAAATTAGCTACATGTTATCATTCATTTTTTTAGATATACATATTTGTATATAGAATATGCATAAATTAATCTACTTACTAAAATAATCTTGGAATTATTCTTCCCAAAAAACATTTAATTCCCAAATTCCTCAATTTTTTCAAAGCTGAGTTGTCTCTATAATATCTTTCTAGTTTTCTATAATATCTTATAATTCAATGTTTCCTCTTTATGACTTGGGGTATGATTATTTGAGATGTCAGTCTAGCCAACTCTTTCTAATATTTAATGATTGATATCATATTATTTGATATGTTGTTACGACTTTTCCAACGGTAGATAGTTTCCTCTTTATACCCAGGAAGATCACATAGCATCTCAAATTCCTCACCTCATATCAAATTGTGATCAAACTCTCAGAGCCTAATGCCCTTAATGCCCATCCTCCATGATCTAAGGCATAGACCTTAATGCCCATCCTCCATGATCTAATACTCTATAAGTTGAAAGCATAGACCTTAATGCCCATCATCCAAGACACCCCTGTGTTGATTACATTGTGGGACATGGTGGTGGTGGGCGCTTCCCCAAAACCAATTCCACTATAACTGTGTTGATCCACCTAAATCAAGGTATAAATAGATATTAATTTTAAACTAATTGAAATTGTTATTAAGATATTATAGGATATAAAATATAAATATCAATTTTAAATTTATTTAAAATATGATTACGATGTCAAATTTTATATAATGATTATAAAAGCGTGGACATGTAAACATTTATTTATTTTTTAAATACCATGTCTATAGAGCATTACAAGTTTGGTTGAGAAGATTTTTTTTATGTTTATTCAATGTTCATTTAATGTTTAGATAAGTGGATAACTTCATAAAAATAAAAATGAGATATTTGTATTTAACTATGTTAATATTTAATATTATATTCCATTAAACACAAGTTAACATTATAATATATAAATATTAATACATTATAATACTATAGAATATTATTATATTATAGTAAGTATTAATCTTATTTTTTAGGTTTTGAATAAAATTTACAAATTAACTCTATAAATAATAATTAATTAATTACTATAAAATTAATAATTGTTTTTCCATTATTTTTATAAATATTTTTAAGACATTAATTTTATATATAAATATATGGATAACCATACTCATAATAAAATCCATCTTAATTCCATATTTATCAAACATGGAGAGGGATTACATGTCTTTTTTTAATCCAAAACTTGATGAAATTTTTGCACCTCAAAAGATTTCATTCTTCTAGACAATTGGTAGATATGGAGTTAATACTCATCTATCCTGATTATTAATAATATTATTTATTCCTGTTTGCAATCTTCCTTCTTAATTTGTCAAATCTAAACATTTAAATACCTTCATATAATCTACTTTTAAAATCAATTTTGCTTAAATTTACCCAATCCTAACATATCTCTTGAGTTTAGTGTTAACCTAATATTCTATTTAAGTGGCCCTGCAATTGTTTGTCATACAAAGAGATTTTATATATCCTTAATTTATCCTTAATTATTGGTGGAATGTCTAGCTTAAATGTTTGATGTTTCCTATGATTTAAGGAGGTTTTTCTTAAAAAAAAAGCTTATATTATTTATATTTATAAAGAAAATCTTCAGGAAAATCAAAATGGAAATGTTTGATGTTTCCTATAATTTAAGGACAGTTTTCTTTTAAAAAAAACTTGAAAAATATTATTTACGTTTATAAAGAAAATCTTTAAAAAAATCACAATGGAATTCTTCAAATCAGCATGTTTCGAACCACTTAGTGTGGTTTATCATTAAGAATTACATAGATGAATTGATTTAAGAAAAAATAATAAATCATATATATATAACAGATAATAATAACCAATAGGAAATAAACATTATTTTGTTCAATTTTATTTTATTTTATATTATATATATATATATATAATTTAGGAATAAATAATAGTTATTTCTAATCAGTTATTATATAATTCCTTTGTATAGAACCTTGGAATCACAAATATCTCTTAATATAACATATATACATTTAGTTACATGTATGCATAATTTTTCTTTAATATGTTTTATAAGTTATTAATTTTAATTTCTAATGTGATATGCAAAGTATTGAATATGTATATAAATATGTACATAGATAGAACTATAATTTTAAAAAATAGTTTATTGTAGATATTGAAGTTTTATATGCTTATTTTATATATATATATATACACACATACATATATATATTATATATATGTATATATATATATAAAGTATATATATTATATTATATATAATAATATATTATATTAACTTGGAATGAAAGCATGGAAACCAGATCTAATGGATGGTAATAACAGTAAACCATTTGCCTTGATTATGGGGCATGACCACAAGGGAATGGGCTTCACAACAAGGGAATTAAATAGATTCAACCACATGATCAAGAACAACTGCCAAAAATATTAGAACTTCACATCTACCTCTAGACTACTTGAGCTAAGATAGAGTAGGATACTAGTATAAGCTAGCCTAGAGTAAGCTGCTCTACATTAGAGAATGTGATACATGAGCATTAGACCAAGCTCATGATGAAGAAATAGAGGGGGCTTGACAATGTGGTGGATTGACTGCATGTTGAGCTCAAAAATCGATTTTGTTACCTTTGCTGGAATTTTAAATACTTAATGTAAATACTGAATTTGAATAAGTCAAAGAGTCCTTAGAGAATATGAGTATTTCCTATCTAATGAATAGAAACATGTGGTTGTCTTTTATGACTTCACTCAATTAGACAAGAAAATGGGGTGACCATTTACAAAGTCTATAAATAAAAAAAAGAGGAAATGTGAAATGGTAGAGGAGAGAACTCTTCTCCTTCCTCTGAGTCTGTGCAGTTGATGTAAATGAAAAACAATTTGTCATATCTTTGTTGCACATTGTCCATAAATTAGTGTTCTTAATCTTTGGTTTTAAACTTGTGTATGCACTTCTTCCTTAACTTCTATGAATTTGTGTTGACCAAACTTGTATGTTATGTGCTTTGATAACACTTAATGTTATGAGAATAGTATTTGTTTATGCATGCCCCTTTTACTGTGACCTTCGAATATTTTATAGTGCCTCTACTTTTGCAGGCAAAATTTGTTCCTTCACCTAAAATTCAGAACATCAAGTTGAGCAAGGAGAATGTTTTTCTGAGTTAAAATAGAGCTAAACCATGGAGGAATCGATTCTAGGAAGGACCAAGTGATTTCTTCTTCCAAAATCCTGAAAATAGAGTTTCTATAAACGTTATCAAAATATTTTGCAGTGCATACAAGTTTTTTTTTAAAAGAGTGCTGCGAAAATATTTCGTAGCACCTACAACCACTTTTTATCCTTCACTTTGTTTGATTCAAGCTTACTTTTTGGTTTTCCTTATGTAATCATTTTTGGTATCAGAGTGTGTTTCAGGTAGGCCATGTTTTTGGTGGAGGTACGTGGACATTGGTGGTGTTCTCTATGGAAAAGAGAGATGGAAGCGTGAGAAAAGAGAGCACGATGTCGAGGAGGGATACCTGTAGCTAATTCATAACTCCAAGATGATATACAAAGCTTGCATGCACATTTAAAGGCCATGGAGACATGTAGGAAATGAGACCCTGAGGTTGGGGATGATAGTGGATTGAAGGAAGAAGCTACAACAGAAGGAGCAACAGTTGCGGATGAAGCTCTAAAATTGAACTATTGAGATTGGTGTTAAGCTCAATTTCAAGACCAAAACCTAAATTTTCTACCTATGATTACAGTCTAGTAACCAATACTTTTATGGATTAGATTGGTTAACTAGATAAGTATTTCGAGTATGAGGAGATTGTCGAAGATAAGAGCGTAAAATTTGTTGTCACTAGGTTGAAAAGCCATGTTGCATTATGGTGGGACAGTGTACAAGTTGAAAGGAGAAAATAGGGGAATCCATTGATAAAAAAGTTGGGATAAGATGAGGCACAAAGACTGTCTATTGGTGATATAAATGTGGGAAGTTGGGTCACATATTTTTTGAGTGTTTGAAGAAAGAGAAAGGAGGATAGAGAGATGCATATGTATCTCAATTGAAAGTAGTAGAAGCACAAACATCTGTGGTAGAAAAATCAATAGAGATGGGTAAAGATTTAATGATGAATAAGGTCATGTTGAAACTAACCAAGGAGAATGTTGAACTGACAAAAAAAAAACCCTTGTTTAGGACTATTTTCAAGGTTGGAGGAAAGTGTTGCAAAGTGTGATTGATATTGGAAGCATTGGAAATCTAGTTTCCACAAAAATGGTGGAAAAAAATGGAGTGAAAA